>KE157535.1:1580-19282 GCA_000411055.1 Leavenworthia alabamica
TCGATCGAGCTGTGGACTCAGCAAGCTGTCTGGAACGTGTGGCCCGATCACACTGTGTCCTGCCCGATCAGGCTGGCCTGTGGAAATCTGCCAGAACATCCGTGTTTTCCAACTCTAAGCTCCCAAATGTGTAAATCCCTAAACCTGTACTCCGGAACCTGTATAGCCACTCAAAATAGACCAAAAGACACTAAAATGGACATGACTTGTCCGTAAAAATGACTCAAAATACAAAATACAATATATCATATTTCCTTCAAAAGATCACACAAAGCTCGTTTCAATGTCTCAAAAGATTTATGTGCATCATCTGACCATACAAAGGAATTCTTCTTTGCTAATGTTGTCAATGGTTTAGCTATACAATCAAAATCCTTCACAAATCTTCTATAGTATCCAGCCAAACCTAAAAATCCCTTTAGTTGTTTCAAATTCTCTGGTATTTTTCGATCTGCCACTGCCTTAACCTTATTAGGATCCGTAGACACCCCCTCGGCTACAATAAAGTGACCTAGGTATTCAACCTTAGTAGTTGCAAAACAACACTTAGCCTTATTGGCATAAAGTTTGTTAAACGCATGATCTCAAAAATCTTTTGCAAATGCTCCATATGACCTTCCAAAGATGAACTATAAACCAAAATGTCATCAAAAAATACTAACACAAATTGTCTTAGAAACTGCTTAAACACTGTATTCATTAACCCTTGGAAAGTTGCTGGTGCATTGGTAAGGCCAAATGGTATTACCACATACTCATAATGACCACCATGCGTTTTAAAAGCTGTTTTATGTATATCTTGAGGTTCCATTCTCACTTGGTGATACCCAGTTCTTAGGTCAATTTTAGAATAGATTTTAAAGCCACTTAATTCATCCATCAAATCTTCAATCAAAGGTATAGGGAACCTGTCTTTGACTGTCAAACCATCTGTCCTCTATAATCAACGCATAGTCTCCATGTCCCATCCTTCTTCTTAACCAACACCACCGGAGAAGCATAAAAACTAGAACTGTTTTGAATTGTTCTTTTCTCTAACATGTCTTCAACAATCTTATCTATCTCGCTTTTATGATTATAACATATTTGTATGGTCTCAAATTATTAGGGTTTGAACCATCTTTCAAGGGAATCTTGTGATTATGTTGTGTTGTTAAATGGTGGTAAGTCCACTGGTTCCATAAAGATGTCAGCATAGTCTTTCAATAGCTCATTTATTTCTGGTTGCAACTTGTTATCTACATCAGCAACTGATAATGAAAAAATATTACATTCACTACAGTCTTGTAGCTCTTGTACACAGATCATGGACAGTGTTGCATTGCTTTCTTGTCTCTTACTTAGTTTAGCTGTTTTCACCTCCTTTACTGACCACCCTTGTTTGAGACCCTGCAACATTAACTTGTGCCCTTGATAACAAAAATTCATCTCTAGTTGCTTGAAATCCCAAGTTATAGGACCTGATCATTAAATGACTCAGTTGCTGATAAATATTCTTTAAATGACTGAGTTGCTTTCAAAGAACTTCCAGCTATCACCAAGTCTCAACATAAACCAATATATGTAGCTGTGTAGTACCTTTTTCTTATGTGAATAACGAATAGTCCCCTCTAGCTTGTTCAAAACCATAATCCAACAATGTCGTGGATAGCTTTGCAAACCAACATCTAGGAGCCTGTTTTAATCCATAGAGTGATTTGCGAAGACGACATACCTGATTAGGATTTTCTGACTGATAGCCTGGTGGTAGTTTCATGTATACCTCTTCTTCAAGATCTCCATGAAGGAAGGCGTTATGAACATCCATTTGATGTATAACCCAGTTTCGTTTAACTGCAGCATCCAAGAATAAACGAACCTTACCCATTTTTGCCACTAGTGAGAATGTTTCTCCGTAGCCTTCACCTTCTATCTGCTTATTTCACATCGCTACAAGACGTGCTTTATAACGTTCAATACTACCATCGGATTGAAATTTTACCTTGAACACCCATTGACTTCATATGGCCTTCTTTCCGGGGGGGTAATTCCTCTATGGTCCTTGTTTTATTATCGTCCAAAGTTGTGTACTCATATCCAACTGCGTTTCTCCATTTTTCTTCTTCCATTGCTTTTTAAAGGATTTTTGTTATGTGACTGAAACAATAGCTGCCATATAAGCTGTGTGAGTCTCTGAAAACCGTTGTATATCGTCTTGAGATTTTATTGGATATTGACAACCTGTAACTTGTGTCAAATTTAGCTCTTCACTATTATATTTTCCTTTACCAGTTATCACAAAATCTTTCAAACGAACAGATTGTGTTTTCTGTCGCTGCCCTTTGCCTAATTTCTGTCTGAGTTTCAATTGATTCTATCTATGGTGGCGGTGATGACTGAATTTCCGGCAAGGATGGCGGTGATCTCGGTACTCTGTCTGAGCTGGTGCTTGAATCATTAGTGTCAATTATACGTGAAGGGGAAGAAGACATAATGTCTGTTTGTGCTTGTCCACTTGTTGAACCTATTTCCATTATGGGCCGTGGAATAGGCCCAATATCTGTATCTTCTATAAATCCAGTTGTTGTTAAGGGAGCCCAAAGCGTTGGAGTTTCTTCATAACTTGAATAATCAAGTGAATCAGTCTTTTTATCAAAAGGAAATATGTCCTCTGTAAATATGACGTCTCTAGAGACAAAGAATTTTTCTGTTTCAATGTCAAATAATTGCCAACCCTTTTTACCTTGTGGATACCCCATAAATACACATTTTNTTCAATTGATTCTATCTATGGTGGCGGTGATGACTGAATTTCCGGCAAGGATGGCGGTGATCTCGGTACTCTGTCTGAGCTGGTGCTTGAATCATTAGTGTCAATTATACGTGAAGGGGAAGAAGACATAATGTCTGTTTGTGCTTGTCCACTTGTTGAACCTATTTCCATTATGGGCCGTGGAATAGGCCCAATATCTGTATCTTCTATAAATCCAGTTGTTGTTAAGGGAGCCCAAAGCGTTGGAGTTTCTTCATAACTTGAATAATCAAGTGAATCAGTCTTTTTATCAAAAGGAAATATGTCCTCTGTAAATATGACGTCTCTAGAGACAAAGAATTTTTCTGTTTCAATGTCAAATAATTGCCAACCCTTTTTACCTTGTGGATACCCCATAAATACACATTTTCAACTCCTTGCAGCAAACTTATCATTTCCTCTTTGATGAATGTGTGCAAAACACTAACTCCCAAATACCTTCAGATGAGTATAGGAAGGAGGTGTTCCAAACAGTTTCTGAACGGTGTAATATTTCCAAGAACAGCAGTTGGTGTTCGGTTTATTAGATAACCGGCTGTTAGAACACATTCGCCCCAAAATTTGATTGGTAAATTAGCTTGAAACCGTAAAGCTCTTGCAATATTGGCGATGTGTCGGTGCTTTCGTTCAACCCTTCCGTTTTGTTGCGGAGTTCCGACACATCTAGTTTCGTGTAAAATTCCAAGTTTGCGAAACTCTGATGCTAAACATAAAAACTCCGATCCTTTATCTGATCTAATTCGTTTAACTTTGGTATCAAATTGTCTTTCGGTGAGTGTGAGAAAGTTTTTCAAAGTGGCAGGCGCTTCATCTTTAGAGTGAAGCAAATAAATCCACACACCTATTGAATAGTCATCAAGTATTGTTAAGAAATATTTAGCACCTAAATGTGTTGCTGTTCGGTATGCTCCCCAAAGATCAGTATGAATTAGCTCAAAAATCATCTTTGTTTTATTAGAACTCATAGAAAAACTGTCTCTTGTGTGTTTTGCTCGAAGACATACATCACAAGATTTATTTGAAGTTGAAAGAGAAACTGAATTCAAAACAGTAGGTAGCATTCCTATGACTCTCGCTGATGGATGTCCCATCCTTTGATGCCAAAGATTGTATGTCTCATCCTCTCTTGTGGTAACCAAAGATGCTATCTCCATACTACGAAAGTGATAGGTTCCTCCTATTCTCTTACCCGCTCCAGTCACCATCTTCGTAATACGGTCCTGGACCACCAAAAACTGATTAGTCATTTGTAGCACACATCTATTTTCATCCAAAAGTTGACCCACAGATATCAAATCAGATTTGAGTCCATCCACAAAATATACTGATTTCATTATCAGATTATGACCAAGCAGAACTGTTCCTTCTTTACATGCAACTATCTCTCTACCATCAGCCATTATAACTAAAACAGGAGCCATTTGTCTAACATTTGAGAGAACCTCATATCGTCCAGTTAAGTGATGCGATGCACCGGTGTCCATAACCCAAGAAGAGATAGAAGACGTACCAGAGGTGTTTTCAGATGAGTCTGTGATTTTGCCAGCATTGAGAATGTGTTTTATTGATCGCCACTGTTGCTCTGTGAGTCCGCTAACTCCATCTCTGTCTGCATCTGTCACAACATGATTGACATGTTCTTTCTGTGAACCTTTTACAGTTGGTACTGTAACTCTGTTTGCATAAGTCTGTGTATGACCTCTGCCTCCTGTAGAACTGTATCCACCACGTCCTTTTCCAGGTAGAACACGACCTCTTGGACGATCTCCCCACCATTCCGGATAACCTATGACAGCATAACACCTATCTGCGGTGTGAACAGTCTTGTTACACAAGGTACAAAGAAGAGCTGACTTATCTTTGTCTTCTGGTCGCATTTTTGATTTAGTTTAAACTGCAAACGCCGAAAGCTGTGGCACATCTATCTCNCTGTGGCACATCTATCTCCATAGGTTTCATGTCTTCCTCTTGTCTTACGATATTATATGTTTCTTCAAGCATTGGTATGATAGCACGAGATACCAACGAAGACCTAACAGCTCTGTATTGGTCATCCAACCCAAACAGAAACTTGTGTACCTTGTCTTCTTCACGGTCTGCTTCTTGCGCTACACTTAAATTGCAGACACAAAGCCCACACTCACAGCTTCGATCGGCCTATGTGAGTTCAAGTTATCCCAAATTCGATTCAATTTACCAAAATATGCTTTGATTGCCAAGTCGTGCTGCTTGCAACAAGCCAATTCTGATTTCAAGCTCTGGATCCGAGAGTCATTCATTACAGAAGATCTTTTCTTCAGATTTTCCCAGAGATCTTGCGCTACATCGCGATGTGAAATCGACGAGCGAAGTGCAGGATCTATAGTCATCTTTATCCATGACATAAGAAGTGCTTGGATAGTTTTCCAATCTTCCAAATCTGCAGAATCTGGTGCAGGTTTTTCAATGGTTCCATCAATGAAACCGAATTTCTTTCGAGAAATCAGAGTAGTGTGTAAACTACATGACCACTCATCGTAGTTGCTGCCTTTTAACAATGGAAGAGAAATAACCACCCCTGGATTATCAGCAGAGGTTAGGTCATAAGGAGAAATGGTTCTCCTCAGTTCGGTTGTGTTTGAAGAAGGTGGTGGTGTTGTCATGATCTGAGAAAAAAATAAAAATTGTTCAGGCTCTTGATACCATGCCAAATATCAGAGTTCAAAAAGGATTATGAGTTATTCAAATCAGTATGATGGATGGTTACATATATGCAGACTCTGTAACTATGTTCTAAAATATAGGAAAGATTCCCAAAGAATCTCTAACTAGTTACGCACAAAGTCTATGCAAACAAGAATATTTTTGACTCTTAACCAATTATTAAACCAGTAAGTAGACCAGTGTGATAACCAGAGAACCGGGTCCAATATAATTCCAAATTTCTAACATTGCCCACCATATTAACCATAGGTCGTGATGCCGTTCCACTTCGCGTTACAAGTAGGGTTAATTTTGGGATTCGAATGTGTCATTAGAATTATTTAGTGAGCTCAAATTTTATTGTATTTTGATTTTGTTTTGGTTTGAAGCCTTTTACGTTGATAGTTGGTGGGGAACAATGGCTACAACAAGCCTTCTCATTCCAGGTGGAGGTGGAGGAGGAAATGAAAAACTATCGCACGGATGATGATGACGATGATGATTATTATTGGAGTTTCTTGTATAGACTGAAGTTAATTCTCTACTTAATGGAGTTTGGTTACTTTCAAAATCCATAGTCTCAATACTCTGATGAATGTTTGGACTATTTTTACTCTCTGTTGTATCACAACAAAGCAAGTATTAGAAAACATATTACACTGAAGAATGAAGATATAAAGATTACCTTTGTTGATAGTGTAGGAACCTAAGACAAAGACAACCAAAGTAAGGCTGAGAAGGAGTAGTATTGCTACTCGTCGTCTACGACCTAAGTACCAACAACATAAGAAGGAGAGAGACCTATCCTTTTCTTTACAATTTGAAGTAAGCATTGTGGAGAAACAATAACAATAAGACAAAGGCTCAAACGCTTAAGGTTTGAGTAAGTGCAATGAGCCATAACTCCTTGTAACCAAGTCCAAATGACATTACAGTCATTGTCGCTTACACACTTTACATTGAATTCTCGTATTGAAACTTTATCAGATCCAACACACAAAAATTGCAAACCTGCAAACCTAAAACATAACCAAAACAATGATTCAGTCCTATATACATTACACAAGAAGAAGAATAACAAAGACCATAAAGGGTAAAACTTTAAATCACATCTCAAGTCAATTCAAAGTAGAAATCATTAGTGATTTGTAAATTGAACAGAACCCAGAAATCCAAATCTGACTTTAATACGAAAAAGGCATTTTTTTTTTTGCATAAGATAGCTACAGATTCGGGAGCAAAAAGATAATACCTTTTTGAGTGAACAAATCAATAGATACTTTATGAATGCGTCTCCAGATTTTGTTTACTGATTCCTTTGATCTGCTGCAAACATTTAGAAGATTTGTCAATGATTCATTGTATTTCTTCGTTGGTTTTGAGGGGTGATCATAATTATAACTATTATTCATGATTTTATAATATTTTGTTATAATTATAATGGATATTAATATTACAGATGTTTTGATAAGTCAAAATGTAAAAAAATAGTTATTTAACATAGTGAAATCATTATTCAAAGTACAAACCATTTTATAGTCAATTTTTTATAATATTCATTTTTATATTTCTCTTATCGACTATGTGTATTATTTATACCACTACAAAAATATAATTTTTTACAAGATTAGATTAAAAAAAAAAGATTGTAAGTTCAATAATATTAAAAACTAAAGAAACATGTTTTTATGAATTTAAATTCAGTGTAAATTTTACTAAAATCAATAAATTTATATTATAATTTTTAAAAAATTAATAAAGAGGACAATTGACCCACCTCACTTAACATGGGTCAGTACATGCAAGAACATATAATAAATAAAACACACAAAAAGTCAAAAGATTATATAATTTTAATATTATTGTATAATTCTCTGAAATAATGCATGTGATAATTTATATCTCAGTTTGGGTCCAAATTTGTTTTATTGTCTAAATGGAGAAGACAAGTTCATTAAATTCGATTGTAATTTGTTTTATTTTAAATAACATATAATTTTATAATTTAATTCAAAAAAGTTTTAGTCCTACATTTTAATGCCAGTAATGTGAAGATGGGAACATTAATAAAACATAATTGTGTGCAATAGGATTAAAAATTATTGTTTTTTATTAAATAATAGTATAAAAACTTTAAAAAATTTCAACAAAATATTATTTAAAAAAAATTGCATTAAAACGTTAAGTAGATGAAAAAAATAGAAATGAGTTGGTGACAAATAATATGTATGATTACTTTATTTAAATTTAAAATATATATCTCAATTTCATTAGTGCTGTGAAAATGGGAATAAAATAAATATAAATTATACAGTCAAGATTGAAACGAAAACGAAAAGGCTTTTGATGTTACTTCTACTGAACTTTCAACACTCTCGTTGCATTCACATGAAAACGTACGCGCTTTAAATGTTAATTTATTATGTTTCTAAAATTTTGATATTTTATAATTTATTTTTAATAATTTTGTTATGAACTAATAATTGTTAAGAAAACTTAATTATTTCAATTATTATATCTTAATATTTATAACTTGTTGATAAAAATATCAAAAAAGAAATGTAAAATAAAATTTAAAATTAAAATATTTATCATTTAATTATTTGTATTTCCATTATGAATTCTCAGAATTAACTGCTGATAAAAATAAGTGAAATTATTTTTCAGACTACTGAACGTATTTATTATTTTACGTATTTAATTAAAATATATCATAATGTTTCTTTCTATAGTTTCCAATTTTTATTAATTCATAATTCATTCGAGCTTCTGCTACAACACACATGCGTCTCTCCGCCTTCCAAGATCCATCTCTGTCTCAACCCAAACACTGTTAAAACCTTTTGATTTCTCTTCATAATCTTCCACGGAAGCTCTATTTTTTCTCCACTGCAAATTACTCAATTTTACATTTGCTTCTGTTCTCTCTCTCTCTCACTCAAATCTCTTGAAAAAAGTGCTTGCTTTATGCACTAAAGTTTTTGGGTCATGAGAATCCTGGGTTTTAAGTTCTTCTTGATCTGAGCACATTTTGAAAATTGAGAAAAAAATCATTTATTTTTTTCTGGGTTACAGCTTTCTCTGAGTTCTAGGGTTCCTTAATTTCATTTTCCCCTTTTTATCTGGTCTTCAAAAGTCTCTGACTTTTTTTTTAATGTTAGCTGTGAGTAGTGAACCAAGATGGATTAAAGTTTGATTCTAAGTTTTGAAATTTTGAGAGATGGGTTGTGTTATGTGTAAGCCTTCAGCTATTGAAGATAACAAAGATAGTCCAAGAGAGCGTTTCTCAAGTAAATCATCTTCTGAGTATAGAGTTTCAAGACCAGTTTCTTCTTCTAGAAGAGAAGAGACTCTTAGGACAACAAAGGAAAGGTCTGATGTTGTTAGTGTAAGACCTGTATTGAGTAATAAACAAGCTAATGTTTCAATTAGGGAGAATTTGAGTAGAAGAGAGAAGAAGAATATAGAGAATGTTGTAACTTCACCACTTGCAATGAGTATTACCATTGCAAAAGCAACTGAAGGAGAGTATGTAGCTGCAGGTTGGCCTCCATGGTTGGCTTCTGTAGCTGGTGAAGCTATTAAAGGATGGATTCCAAGGCGTGCTGATTCTTTCGAGAAGTTGGACAAAGTAATCTTCTTCTATTTTCTCTTTGATTGCTTTGACTTACTTATAATGGCATATTTCTATATTTAGAAGCATATCTTAAGTTCTAAAGACTTGTGTTGCAGTAAATGATACTCTAATGTTATGGAAACTGAAGTTGATTGGCTTTTAAAACTATCAAGGTTTTGGAGTTACACTAACAATGAAAGATCTCTGATGCATTGCTTTTATACAGATTGGTCAGGGTACATATAGTAATGTTTATAGAGCTCGTGACTTAGATCAGAAGAAAATTGTGGCTTTGAAGAAAGTTCGGTTTGATAACTTGGAGCCCGAAAGCGTACGTTTCATGGCAAGAGAAATCCAGATTTTACGAAAGCTTAATCATCCAAATATAATAAAGCTTGAAGGTTTAGTTACATCAAGAATGTCTTGTAGCTTATATCTTGTTTTTGAGTATATGGAACATGATCTTGCTGGATTAGCTTCACATCCGGCGATTAAGTTTTCTGAATCACAGGTACTTCTTGACCTAGTTAACCATGTTTATTGAGGCTGAGGTTTATTTGTTGCTTTGTTCTTGTACAGGTTAAATGCTACCTACAGCAACTATTACATGGACTTGACCATTGTCATAGTCGTGGTGTACTTCATCGGGACATAAAAGGCTCGAACCTTCTTATAGATAATAGTGGAGTTTTAAAGATTGCTGACTTTGGATTAGCTAGTTTCTTTGATCCTCGTCAAACTCAGCCTTTGACTAGTCGTGTGGTAACTCTTTGGTACCGTCCACCTGAGCTTTTACTCGGAGCTACTCGTTATGGAGCAGCAGTTGATTTGTGGAGTGCTGGTTGCATTCTTGCTGAACTATATGCTGGCAAGCCTATTATGCCTGGTAGAACTGAGGTAGATTTGAAGTTCTCGCTTACTGATTACTGAGCTCTGTTTACTGAGGCTAGTTTGATTCTTTTGAGGTCATTGTAACTATGCTTATTGTGTTACAGGTGGAACAGTTGCACAAGATCTTTAAGCTATGTGGCTCGCCTTCCGAAGAATATTGGATAAAATCGAGGTTGCCTCATGCAACTATTTTCAAGCCTACACAGCCATATAAACGTATAGTGGTTGAACAATTCAAGGAGTTTCCTCAGCCAGCTTTAGCCCTTCTTGAAACTCTGCTTTCAGTTAATCCCGACGATCGTGGAACTGCGACCTCAGCTCTCCAGAGTGAGGTACTCACATCTCTCAGGCAGTAAATGCTATGTGTTCTTATGCTTTTGTAACCTCAAAAGTATTATTCTTTTATTTTCAGTTCTTTACCACTAGACCTTACCCTTGTGATCCTTCAAGCTTGCCTAAATATCCTCCCAGCAAAGAGCTCGATGCAAGAATGCGAGACGAGGAGAGTAGAAGGTGTGCCATCTAATAAGATGTTTCTAGTGTAATGTGCTTTTACTATTAAAGATTGAATCTTGCTCTCCTCTGTGTTTATAGACAAGGTGGAGGAAACAAGGAACAAAGACACCAAGAAAGAAGAGGAACTAAGGAATCTCGAGCCATCCCGGCCCCTGATGCAAATGCAGAGCTTGTAGCATCAATGCAGAAAAGACAGAGCCATCCTAATAATAAAAGCCGAAGCGAGAAATTTAATCCAAATCATGAAGAAGTTGCATCTGGTTTCCCAATGGATCCACCAAGACCATCATCACAAGCATTTGAAGTTCCAAACAGAGAATCTCAAGGTAATATTATTCCTCATAAGAGAGCTTCACATTCTGGTCCTTTATCGCGTAGATCTGCTTCCGCAAAAGGTAGAAGGAATCACCAAGATTCTCAAAAGGTTTCATCAATAGCTGATTACTCAGCAATACATGGTTTTACTGGAACAAGAATAAGCGCATCACAACAAGAGACTTGCAGAGGAATGAATCGGCTTCCAGGTTCATTCAAGGAAACCTCTGTAGAAGCAAATCAAGAAGAAAATGGTAGAAACAACAAGAAAGACACAGTTCTTGTAAGTTCTCTCTAATCTTGATATGTTTAGAAACTACCAAGGTTCTTACTATATTGAGAAAGTTCCTGTTTTTGTTTGTGTCAGTTGGGTTATGGATCAAAAGGGCATAAGATTCATTATTCAGGACCTTTGGTGGTTCCATCAGGAAACATGGATCAAGTGTTAAAAGACCATGATCGCCATATTCAAGAAGCTGTGAGAAAAGCAAGAATCGATAAGGCTCGAGTTAAGAGACTTCAATCTGATGAAGCATCGAGCCAACAAGTACCTACGAATTCATCATCTGTCTCAAATCGTTGATCCATGAGGAAACAAGAAGTAAATGATCAAAAACCAAACTTTGTCACGTTGTACTTGCTGATTTCGTTAATATCACATTATCATTAAAAAAAAACAGATGTAGAGACAGAGTTCATGTATTATATAATAACATATAGTTAAAATGATATTTTCAACGAAGACGAAGACTATGCTCCAAAGCTCTAAAAATATGACATTTTTAATCCTCGCCGGAACCGGTCATGGTCTCGCCCTTCATTGTCGTCTCTACCAATCTAAATATCACCGTTTCCGGTTTAGGGTTTCTCAGTCTCGTGAACAGAGTTAATAATGTTAATCCCAAGAAAACTAATGAAAAATTTGATAAAACCATCGATATCAATATCAACAAGTTGAAGGGATACATCAAAAGCAAACTACAAAGCTACAATTGTTATTTCTGTGATCGGATCTTGACGATTTCAGATTTAGCGTAGTCAAGTTGTTTCTGCGCATTGATTTTAGCTTTCTCCGCTGCTGTAAGGAAGAAGAGGTTACAGTTCTTCTGATAGACACTTCGAGAAGAAGAGAGATTGCTCAATTCATCTAATGAAACCTCTTGCCTTTTTATCTCCTTCTCAAGTTCCAATTCGCGATCAGAAGAAGTAGTCGTCGACATTTTTCTCCGGCTGCGGCTGTTGAAATTTCTTAGGTTTATTGAAGAGGATAACATAATTGTAGTATATTGAAAGAGAGAAAGTCCCACATCGGAAGGAGACGTGAAGTTGAATAGTAGTGTTGAGATATAAATAAAGAGGCTTTGAGAAGTTAAAAATTATCTTTGCGCTTGGGGCAATGACGCAGCTAATGAGGTACTAACCGAGGCGCGTCTATTGCTGGTTGAAAACTATTTCCAAACCCCCTCATGGGCCTGGGCTTGACTCATGGCCTTTGAGAATTTCTGGAAGGGTTCCCTTCGGGGTAAAACCCTACAATTCTCTAGTTTAATTTTTATTTTTAAATCTTGTATTTAGATTTTTATTTTAATTATATAACATGTTAGATAAAACATATATTTGTTTGCCCAGTGGACAAAGTATAAATGAATTAAGATATACCCAAATATAAAAAGATAAGATAAGGACCAAGAAGAAACCCATCATGAGAACTCTTTTCGTTTTGGTCACCAAAATAACGCTCTGCTTCTTAGATACTGTTTATAAATACCATTTTTATAACTATCATGTAAAACTTTATAAAAGCCGGTATAAAATGGTATTTAAAACAATTAACAGCAAATAGTAGTAGTTTTAGAAAAACATTTCATATTTGTGATATATTTAAAAATCCTCCAAAATGATTGAATATATCTACTATAATTAATTTTGAAGGACATAAAATAGTATAACTAGATTATATAAGATAATCAAAAGGAAAAATAATAATTAGTTGTTAGCATTATAAATACAGTAATCACTTATACAATAACCTTATGAGATGGATATAGTTTTATACAAGTATCAAAATTACATTATCTTAATCATAAAATACACACAGTATTGTTAATTATGAAAAAATGGGGTTTGGTATTTAACTAAATGAAATATTTTAGATTTGTTTATGAATGTGATAATGTTTTGTTGGTAGCATTGTGGTCACAAAAATACAAATAAAAACGTTTTTTTTTTTAGATTTTCAAGAAACATATTTTGTTATCTAATGCCATAAAATAATTCATATATATTACTTTAACTTTCTCGATTTTTTCACCCTCACATGAACAACATTTCAATCTTTTATAAAGTTCATCACTTTCACATCCCCAATTTACGAAAAAATGAAAATACAAATACTCTATTTTACAACTCTGTTCATGGCTATCTTCACATCTCAAACCACTGCTTACAAGTTCAAATTCGCTTACTTTAGTAATGGTTCTGATCTAATATCATTCCATGGAGACGCTGAGTATGCTCCTGATTCTAATGGCATGAGTCAGTCAAGAGCCATTGCATTGAGCCGAGACAAAACCATTTTCTCTCATGGTCGAGCCATCTTCAAAAATCCAGTTACTTTCAAACCTAATTCTTCATCTCTTTACTCTTTTAAAACTTCTTTCACTTTCTCCATTACTTCAAAAACAAACCCTAATCCTGGTCATGGTCTTGCTTTCATCATCGTACCAACTAACCAAAACGTCGCCGGTTCAGGTGTAGGCTATCTAAGTTTAGTTAACCGAACCAACAATGGTAATCCCAAAAATCATCTCTTTGCTGTCGAATTCGATGTCTTTAAGGACAAATCTTTTGGTGACATTAACGATAACCATGTCGGAATCGATATTAATTCCATTAATTCGGTTGTTTCGGTTAAATCCGGTTATTGGGTTATGACTAGAAATGGTTGGTTATTTAGAGAATTGAAGATGAGTAGTGGAGATAGATACAAGGCTTGGATTGAATACAACAATAATTATAAAGTCATCTCCGTTACAATTGGACTTGCGCATTTGAAGAAACCGAACCGGCCATTGATTGAAACAAAATTCGATCTCTCCAATATTTTTCATGAGTTAATGTATACCGGGTTTTCCGGTTCGATGGGTCGTGGTGTTGAGCGTCATGAGATTTGGGATTGGACTTTCCAGAATTAAAAAACCGGTTCGGTTTGGGCCGTTTGGCTTGAAATAATCGGTTTTTATTGTCGTGATTTCTGATAATAATCAATGAAATAAATAGTCATTTTATGGCTTACCGAACTTTGTGTCGTATTATACGAATTTTTATTATTCCTTTTTGCAATA
The DNA here is from genome assembly GCA_000411055.1 of Leavenworthia alabamica. Lineage (NCBI taxonomy): Eukaryota > Viridiplantae > Streptophyta > Magnoliopsida > Brassicales > Brassicaceae > Leavenworthia > Leavenworthia alabamica. Next base: position 15,736 of record KE157535.1, read on the forward strand.
CAGACGAGAACGTTTATAAAATTGGGTCTCCTCAACCATTTGAAATTGTAGGCCTATATTTAAAGTAAAGCCCAATAAGGCCCATTAATTGAAATTTCAAAAGTTTCTATTTACGCTCCGTGTTGGTGTCTCTCTACTCCATCTCTTAGATTTGTACCGTTGCATCTCGTCGTCCTTAGTCAATGGCGAATTCAAACTCATACCTAAGCACACCAACGAAAACTCCTTCTTCCAGGAGAAACCAATCGAAGATGCAATCTCAATCCAAGGATCCATTAAATGCAGAGTCTAGGTCACGATTTGAGGCCTATAATCGTCTTCAAGCAGCAGCAGTTGCTTTCGGAGAGAAACTTCCGATACCAGAGATTGTAGCCATTGGTGGTCAATCAGATGGTAAAAGCTCTCTTCTCGAAGCTCTTTTAGGATTCCGATTTAATGTCCGTGAAGTAGAAATGGGCACTCGCCGACCTCTAATCCTCCAAATGGTCCATGATTTATCAGCTTTAGAACCACGGTGTCGATTCCAGGTAGAAGATTTTGTTAGTGAGCTCTTCATATGTTCCAGATATTTAGGTTTTTTTTTGAATTTGGTAAGTTTGATTGGTAGGATGAAGATTCTGAAGAATATGGAAGTCCAATTGTTTCAGCAACAGCAGTAGCAGATGTAATTAGGTCAAGAACAGAGGCGTTATTGAAGAAGACGAAAACTGCAGTCTCACCAAAGCCGATAGTGATGAGAGCTGAATATGCTCATTCTCCAAATTTGACTATTATTGATACTCCTGGATTTGTTCTTAAGGTAGCTTCTACTTATTCTTCTTCCTTTTTGTGTATATCTATATCAAAGTTTGTTGTTTGGATAGTTTTAAAATTCTTGTTTGTGTAGGCCAAGAAAGGAGAGCCTGAAACTACTCCTGATGAGATTATGTCGATGGTTAAGTCACTGGCTACTCCTCCACATCGTATCCTCTTGTTTCTTCAGCAAAGTAGTGTGGAGTGGTGTTCATCCTTGTGGTTGGATGCAGTTCGTGAGATTGATTCTAGCTTTCGAAGGACTACTGTTGTTGTTTCCAAGTTTGATAATCGCCTTAAGGTATCAGAATCTCTAAACATAATAAGCTATGGACCTTGAGTGGATAATAAACGCTCTGTCTTAACTTGAGTATTCAACACTTGCAGGAATTTAGTGATCGGGATGAAGTTGATCGTTATCTGAGTGCTAGTGGATATCTTGGGGAGAACACTCGGCCTTATTTTGTGGCATTGCCAAAAGACAGAAGCACTCTCTCAAATGATGAATTTCGTAGACAAATATCTCACGTGGACACTGAGGTTATAAGGCATTTACGGGAGGGAGTTACAGGAGGATTTGATGAAGAAAAATTCCGGTCTTACATTGGTTTTGGGTCGTTAAGAGATTTCTTAGAGTCTGAGCTTCAGAAGAGATACAAGGAAGCTGCACCAGCAACACTAGCTTTGCTTGAACAGCGCTGCTCTGAGGTAACTGACGATATGCTGAGAATAGAAATGAAAATCCAAGCTACTTCTGATGTTGCTCATCTCAGAAAAGCGGCAATGCTATACACTGCTTCTATTAGCAATCATGTGGTGAGTAGTTAGTAGCGTTCAGTTATTGTTGCACCGTTTTTAAGACTTACTTTGAGATTACAGTATTGAAAATTGTGTTGAGAAAAGACATTGTTTTGCTCTTGTGTCTCAAGGGAGCTTTGATTGATGGAGCTGCAAATCCAGCACCTGAGCAATGGGGGAAAACAACTGTAGAAGAACGTGGCGAGAGTGGTATTGGAAGCTGGCCAGGCGTAAATATGGATATTAAGCCGCCCAATGCTGTTCTTAAACTCTATGGAGGAGCTGCTTTTGAAAGAGTGATTCATGAATTTCGTTGTGCAGCCTACTCAATTGAGTGCCCTCCAGTGTCAAGAGAGAAGGTAAACTTGGCTTGTTCTTCTCTCAGTAAATGACATTATCTACTTATTTCATAGAAATGCAAAGTTGAACACATCCTGAATTGAGCAGGTAGCAAACATTCTGCTTGCGCATGCTGGGCGTGGAGGTGGTAGAGGAGTAACAGAAGCTTCTGCAGAAATTGCTAGAACCGCTGCACGGTCATGGCTTGCTCCTCTTCTCGACACAGCCTGCGACAGGCTTGCCTTTGTCTTAGGAAGTCTCTTTGAAATTGCTCTGGAAAGAAACCAGAACCAAAACTCAGAATGTACGAAGAATCTTTCATTGCTCCTTGAATCTATTATATTCTCCTGCATCTCATTAACAAATGGTCTCTTGCAGATGAAAAGAAAACTGAAAATATGGATGGATATGTGGGTTTTCATGCTGCTCTACGAAATTGTTACAGTCGTTTTGTGAAGAATCTTGCGAAACAGTGTAAGCAATTAGTAAGACATCATCTTGATTCAGTAACAAGTCCATATTCAATGGCTTGCTATGAGAGTGACTACCACCAAGGAGGAGCTTTTAGCTCTTCTTACAATCTAAACCAAGCCTTCGAGCTCTCTGATACCAGTCGTGATGAGCCAGTGAAAGATCAAGAAAACATTCCTCCTGAGAAGAGTAATGGCCAAGAGACAACACCAGGAAAAGGAGGGGAAAGCCATATAACAATCCCTGAGACACCATCACCGGAACAACCAAGCGAGATAGTGTATGGTTTAGTAAAGAAAGAAATTGGGAATGGTCCTGATGGTGGTGGAGCTAGAAAAAGAATAGCGAGAATGGGAAACAGGAACATAGAGCCGTTTAGAGTTCATAACAATAACGGATCGAAATCAAGCTCGGCTTACTCTGAGATATGTTCATCAGCTGCACAACATTTTGCAAGAATACGAGAGGTTCTTGTCGAAAGAAGCGTAACATCGACTCTAAACTCAGGGTTTCTAACACCTTGGTGAGTATATAATGATTAAAATTATTGTTTCCTTGTATAAGAAGATAAGCATTTTGATATGATTTGACATTTTGTTTTTTTTTTGTTTGTAGTCGAGAGAGACTAGTGGTAGCACTTGGATTGGATTTGTTTGCAGTAAACGATGATAAGTTCATGGACATGTTCGTTGCTCCTGGAGCCATTGATGTACTGGAAAACGAACGACAACAGCTTCAGAAACGTCAAAAGATTCTTCAGTCTTGCTTGACTGAATTCAAAACTGTGGTTCGTTCTTTATAATTGAAATGTATGATCATTGTCTCCATGATGTTTTCTTCTCTTCTCTGTAATGTTGTTGCTATGATTTTGTTTTGCTAAGAAGAAGTGCTTTATTATTTTCAACCTCGGGTCGGGTCAACTCGTTTATCTTCAGCGGGTCGGGTCGGGTGGTTGTTAAGTTTTTTTCAATTTCGAAGAAAACTAGATCTACACAGCGGGTCAATTATATAAATTTATATTTTTATGTTATTCGTGATATTTAAAATTTTATTATTATTTATTTTTCTGATCTTTTGTAATTTGAATGTTTAATATAATTATATAATATGTATATGATTTTTTGGTTGTTTATAACTCTAGTTTTTT
>KE157535.1:22861-40112 GCA_000411055.1 Leavenworthia alabamica
AGATAATATAATTATTTTAACAATTTTAAAACATTTTAATTGTTTTATAGGAAAATATTATTCACTTAATAATGATAAAATTTATATAATTATTTATTTTTGTATTATTTTGTATGTAAGTTATATATTATTTTAAGGGTTATTTTATTCTTATATGATTTTTAACTTATTGTATTTATTTCACATAATTTATATTATCATTAGTAGTTTTACTTTATTTTATATAATATTTTATTATTAATATTTTTAGTTAATTATTTATTTATTGTATCAAATTTTCATTTCTTTTATATTACTTATTTCTAATTTCATAAATATTTGAATTTATTTTTAATAAAACTTAGGGTGAGATGGAGATTGAAGTTTATAATTTTATGTTTGTGAAGATATAAATTTAACACTTAATTCGAAGGAAAAATAGATTGATGCATTAGTTCCGAAAGGGAAATAGATTGATGCATTAGTTCCGAAGGAAAAATAAATTAATGCATTAGTTCGATGGAGAGCTTATATGATACTTCTCATAGAGAAATATATTATAAACCCTATTTAATTTGATAAAACTTTAAAATTATCATTAAAAATTATAGAGAATATAGGTAAAATTAGAGTATAATAATTATCTATAATGCACACATTAATTATTAGAAAATATAAAGTTATAATATATTTTATTATGAATTTTGTTTTAGTTTAAATATCTCTTAAAAATTGATAGTAAATATCGACAATATATGGTACATAATCTAAACACTTCTAAAATATTTATAGTTAAATATTTAGAATAATTTAAAACAATCAAATTTATTTGATCATTTCTAAAAAGTTAACTTCATTTAATTATTGTTTCCAAAATATCAAATTTATTATTTGAATATCATATATTGAATATTATATATATATATATATAATTATTTAATATATCATTTAATTTTTAATTGTTTTAAGATAATATTAGTTAGATACTAATTAATTAAAAATTTAGAAGAAAAGTAGATATTTTTTTATTTATTTTAGTAATAATTGAATATAATGAATAAATGATTTAATAAATCCAATAGAATTATATTTAGTGTGATAAAAATTTATGACTATNTTATTTGTATAAAGTTTAACTTCAATTAATTATTATTTTCAAAATATTCGAATTTATTATTTGAATATCATATATTTCATATATTAAATATTGTATATATATTATAAATGATATATATAACATATAATTATTTAATATATCATTTAGTTATTTTAAGATAATATTATGTAGATAGTAATTAATTAAAGATTAATATAGAAAATAGATGTATTTTATTATTATTTTAGTAATAATCAAATAATTTAATGAATAAATATTGTTTGAATATTTGATAAAATTTCAAGTGATTTGTACTCCGATTTTCAATTTTAATTAATAGGTAGATAGATAAAAAAAATCACAAGGAAAAAACAAAATGAAAAATTGAATAATCAAATCGAGGAAACTACATAATCGAAGTTCTTCTTCTTCTCGATCTCTTGGTGCTTGAGAGAGAGCATTGAAGAGATAATTTTATTGGAAAGAGTAATATAAAAACAAAGACTGAGGGACGAGAAAAGGAAGATCTGTCTATATATATAATTGACGCGTCTTCTTCATCGAATTTATCAGGTAATCTGAATACGATCTTCAGTTTATCAAATTTTGATAATCGTAGAAATTTCTGGACTTCATTTTGGGATTGATGGAAAGCATTATGATAATCATATTTTGGTAATAGATCTCAGTTTATAGTTTGTAAGCAAATTTATTGAAGCAATAAAGTATTTTCAGAGAGGAATTGTATAGTAGTGGAAATGGATGATGTGGCTGGTTTACAAGAGGCAGCTGGAACCAGATTTAGCAAGTTTGAGTTAATTGGAAGAGGATCGTTTGGTGATGTTTACAAAGCGTATGTTCTTTTATACATGCTCACTTATTTGAAGATTTTTCAGTAGTTTTCTTATATCTTGACAAGGAGAAGGCTTTTGTATGTCAGTGTGTGCCACATAGCACTTTTGTGGAAATGTTGGTATGACTATCTTTGTATCTGTTTCCACCAATTCTGAATGGGATCGTAGGTTCATCTAACTATTTGAAATAAAAATTAATTCTCATCATGTAATCTTTTAGACCTTCTGAATGGGATTTAAGAACAATTGTGTCTGCCTTTATATTTATGCTGAGCTGTTGGCTTTTGCTCTGCTTATCAGGTTTGATACGGAGCTTAACAAAGACGTTGCCATTAAAGTTATTGATCTGGAAGAATCGTAAGTATTTGCATTTTGATATGTTTTGGTCACTATCAAATATATAGTCTCCACTTACACTTTTGTATAGTATTCTGTTTGCACTCTTAAGTAAATTGAACATTAGCATTCACAAACTTTTATGTGCTACTTGTTTGTGAATTTCTCTATAAAATAGCTCTAGTTTTCAGCTTTTTAGTATTCCTTGTCTCAAGGATACCACAATGCTTGGTGCCTATTTCTAACGATCCCTTTAACTTCATATTTGACAGAGAAGACGAGATTGAAGATATACAGAAGGTATCTCTTTGGTTGGCGTAATTTTTTGTTAGTATTACCAATGCAGGATTTTCGTGCTCACATTTTGTTATTATCATCAGGAAATTTCGGTATTGTCACAATGCCGTTGTCCATATATTACCGAATACTATGGTTCTTATCTTCACCAGACCAAGTTATGGATCATCATGGAATATATGGCTGGTGGCTCAGTTGCTGATCTTGTATGTTATTTCACTTCCTTGCTGAGTTGAAATATATAATTGTTTGTGTGATGATGATGCATACATCAATCTTTGGAATTTTTATTCTGGTTAGGTTCGTTGGTGCTAATTATATTCTCTTAAAATTGCGAGTGTAGCTTCAACCAGGTAATCCATTGGATGAAATTTCAATTGCTTGTATTACGCGCGATCTACTTCATGCTGTTGAATATCTCCACACTGAGGGAAAGATTCACAGAGATATCAAAGGTAAAATATTATTATCTTATGGTTCTTGATAGAAGCGTGGACTCTCGTCCTTATTGCATGACAATGTTATTCCTTCCTGTTTTTCAGCCGCTAACATTTTGTTGACTGAGAATGGTGATGTTAAGGTATTCTCGACTTCTTAAACGTACATTAAATTCTTAAGTTTCTCCTGTTTTTACCCGATTGCTTTAGTTGCACAACTGATCTCTGACCTCTTTCACATCTACCAGGTCGCTGACTTTGGTGTGTCTGCACAATTAACCCGGACAATATCAAGGAGAAAGGTGCTTATCGTATTATTATTATGCTAAGGAAACTCCTGATTCTATATCTTTTTTCTTTCTTCATCATTTATTGTGCTTAGTGTTTCAGTAATTAGAATTCTCTTAAATAAACCTACCCACTTTGTTACCCTTATCGCTGTGGCTTTATGATTTTAAGTTCCTATGGATTACATCACATAATTTTGTGTCATAGTCTAATCATTCCAATGTTTAAAACAAGTGGTCCTATGGAAGCTGAAAGATAACAAAATTCTGGGTTTAAAATTATGTTTAGCGTTTGCCTTGATGGTTTATTGTTATTATACAGCTATTTGGGTTGCCTTTGCTGATAATATAAAATTGACAGACATTTGTGGGAACCCCATTTTGGATGGCACCAGAAGTGATTCAGAACTCAGAAGGATATAATGAGAAGGTATGTCGTCCATCAGCCATACCTTCATTGGTTCTTCTAGTTTACCCCATCTTCTGCATATGTCCTTGATTTACTTGTTTTGTATCCCTTTGTAATCTTTTATTTGTTCTGTTTCTGGGTTGGTCTTTTCCAGGCAGATATATGGTCTCTTGGAATAACAATGATCGAGATGGCAAAAGGGGAACCTCCCCTTGCCGACCTTCATCCTATGAGAGTGCTTTTTATTATTCCTCGAGAAAGCCCTCCTCAGGTTTCATACATCTTATTTTATTTTCGCACGAGAAAGGCTTGTTAGATGGTTGGGATTCTTTGTTTGAGAAGAAACCTAATACTGCCATATGTCTTGATTGCGAAGTCGCCTTTGACGAACTAGATATTTAACTTTTTTGTATTGACTCCGCAGTTAGATGAGCATTTCTCACGTCCTTTGAAGGAATTTGTTTCATTTTGCTTGAAAAAGGCTCCTGCTGAGGTACGTATAGTGCAGTCTCTGATCTTTATTGCCAACAGTGACATGCCAAGATCTCTCTTTTCATTCTTCCTTATCCTTTCAGAGACTAAGTGCCAAAGAACTTCTCAAACATAGATTTATAAAGAATGCTAGGAAAAGCCCAAAACTTCTTGAGAGAATAAGGTGTGATATTTATTCAACAGTGTTGGTTAGTGGTTTCAATTTATGACTCTACTTATTTGATTGCTAACAACAACTGTGTGGTTTGACATGGCTTTCCAGTTGGTTGGGTTTTTTTTCTATCTGCTTTATGCCAAAATAAAATACAAAACAGGATGATTCATATGCCTGTCTTTTGCTTTTGTTTGAAGAGAGCGCCCAAAATACCAAGTAAAAGAGGATGAAGAGATTTCAACAAATGGTCCACAGACTCCTCCAAAGACTCCCTTTGAATCATCTGGGACTGTTAGAGTGGCTAGAGATGAGAGAGGCCAGGGAACTTCTGGAACTAGGTTGGAAAAACTGTCTACACGTGAGATATCTTTTTTCTTTTTTGTTCGCCAAATTGCTAAGTACTTTTAGCTACAGTTTTCAGGTTAAAACTGTCAAAAATGCCGGGTGGGACTTCAGCATTGGGGGTTCTCAGGGTTCTGGAACTGTTCGAGTCTTAAAACCTCCACAAGCTAGGGAAAGGCGCCAAGAAGTTAGTTATAATCAGACTTCTCAAAAACCATCACGAACCAGTGGTAGTCACTTGTCATCCACTTCTGGTAGTGCAAACGCTGAAGAAGGAGGTTTTGTTAAAGGAGATTCTTATCAAAATGACTCTCAAGAAGAAGTAAGTTCTTTTGCCTCTTGTGTGCCTAGAGTCCATGCCTCACCTAGCACCATTCTTTCTTATTAGCTGACATTGCACCTGAAAATCCTCCTAAACTTGACAACATATCTAGTCTCTTGTGTATTCAATTTAACCATTTTCATTTTAATTTAAGTTCCTTTCTCATCCTTAATATTCTGTGTGTTTCAGGATGATTCATCATTCAGTGGTTCTGGAACTGTTGTCATAAGATCTCCAAGAAGCTCCCAGTCATCTTCAATGTTTCGTGATCAAAGCTCTGAGGTATTATAAATTCTTTCTCTCTTTTCTTTTTCAAATATGTGTGGTCTGCCTTGGCCGTGTCGTTGCTGTCCAACAATTACTATGTCTGATTCCAGTTCTGCTCTGTAGTCCACCAGCAGGTATAGGTCTTTTGATGATGCTTCTACAAGTGGAACAGTTGTTGTACGTGGGCAGACTGATGATTCTGGATCACCTCGAACACCAAGATCTAGACTAGGGCTTCAAGAAAGAAGTTCAAGTGCCTCAGAAGATAGCATTGCAAACCTTGCAGAGGTTGTTTAAAATTTTATCTTTCAAGGTTTTGTCCAAAAAATTAAAAATGATTCTCCTATGTTTCTTATTTCCATTGTTCTATCAGGCCAAGGTAGCACTTGAAGCAGGTTTCAGAAGAGGGAATGCTAGGGAAAGACTTGGTAATGGTAAGGTTAACCAAAGAAGGGAACAACCAACAGATACCTCTGATTACTTAAGGTTAGTTTTTGTGCTTACTAAGCTTCTGCGGATCACAGGATCTGTCTGGTTATTTCTGAATATGAAAGCTGGTTTACCTTGCAGAAATCCCCATGATCATTCTGATAAACAAAAACCAGTCATGGGATCACAAAAAGTGAGTGATGATGAAGATGACTCCAAATTGGAATCATTGTCTGCATCATTATCAGTTTTGATATTACCATCCTTAAAAGAGGTAAGCTCCTACATTTGGCATCTTACTTCTCTCAGTGAGTTAGAAGTTGTCTTCAGTTTTGAGAAAATAAAAAGGTTTTGTTTTGAGTTAGGCTCTTGGAGGTGAGGACTCAAAAGGATCTGTTGGACATAGAGTTTCAAGATCCTTAGTGAACATGGAACGCGAAAAGCCTGGTTCTTCTGAAGCTTTTATTGCCAAACTGATTGAACAGTTGGGAAGGTACACACAGACACAGACACACTTGCATACATTATCAGTCTGCTGTATTATTGTTAATACTTTGATCTGTAATAACAGTACAAAGGAAGTGTCAGTAAAAGAAGTGCAAGACATGGCGATACGTGTGTTCGCTAAGTCAATGAACAATGATGCAGAAAACAAAATAAAAGAAGCTAGTAAAGATTTTAGTTCCAACACAAACCTTAGCCCTCTTGCAAAATTCTTATTATCAAGGTTTGTCTTTAACTGATGATTATTAGCTTTCTATTTAATTTTGAAACCTTAAAATCGAGAAAAATATAATAATAATTACAAATGTTTATGTGTTGTTTACAGATGGCTAGGTGAAACATCGAGTGATCTAAATCCAAGTTGAGAAATGGACCAAAGACAAGATAAGAATGTTGTTTGTGATTTGATTGATGCATTGAGTTTTGGTATTTATGTGTATAATTTATCAGCAAAAAGGGTGTATTTATATATTAAATTTCCTCTTTTTTTTTTTTAAATTTATCTTTATTTTTCCTTCCTGGTTTTTTGAAGAGGAAGCATATTCTTTAGTTGTATAATTAAGGTATTTTGTGGAGACTGATCTAACACTTGGACAAGTTGTTCATATTATTATTGCAACACGATCTAAGTTTAAAGAAACCTGAAGACCATGCTATTGATGTGGTACATCTAATATGCAATATGGATGACTTTTGTTATCCCCATCTCTACCTAATGCACCTATCATTTGGCAACATCTAATTCAATATATATAGGTTTGGGTTGTCTACATGACTTCTTCCTAGAGTTTTTTCAATGCTTCAAAACAAATTAGAAACGGTAGAATCTTTAGGTTTAGGTTTCGGTTTCGTACAAAATATGTTGGTAAATTGCTTTCTGTTAATGTCATATATTCAAGTGATACATTTTTTATTAAACCCTTAACCTGACAATACACAATAGAGTCAATAATAGAAAAATATAAAAAAGAAGAATAAAAAAGGAATATTCTCTTCGTGGAATTGAGATAGTCCGACGAATCTGATCCAAACTCTACACTTGGAAGCAATGCTATAACATTTAACATGTTATCAAATTTATTTTTTTATTTTGTTTTTCGGCACACATACGTGTATATGCCTAAAATATATGTAAAGCTACTTCAAGTATGTTTAAAATTTTATTAAAATATTTTTTAAAATAGATATTAAACAATTGATGTTGGCATGTTAAATTTCTTGGATATGATGTGGTGTGTGTAGTATAGTTTAGATTGTTCACAAAGTATATATAAATTATAAATTAATAAATTGGGAATATATTAATTAGGTATCAAGCTGGTTCAACAAAGAAAGCACATGGAAACACTTCCATAAAAGCTTCTGTTAACATAAACCAAATAAATTAATATAACCTTCCTCCAAATCTATCTAATGTATTAAAAAATAAATATTCAAAATATGTTATTTACACATTCTAGTAATTAGTTATAGAAAACCATTTTTTTATCAAAATAAAATACTGAAACTTTGGCATGAGAAATATTTGTATTAATTTCATAAATGAACTTATAATAAATCATATTAAATGCATGGTTGGCAATGGCATGCTTCATCAATCAACATAAAATAAAAATAATCTCAACTCTAATAAAAACGAAAAAGATTATAAAAAAGTGTACACTAATTAAAATTCATTAATAAAAGAGATTCATAAGATCATCCTCCATTTATTATTATACATAAAATACGACATCGTTTGAGTCTATAATTAGCACAATTATTAGTAACAATTGTTTAAATAATAGAAACCAATGAAAAAATAGAGAATAAAAAAAACAAATAAAATGCAAAAATAAATAAATAAAAACCTTTTTTTTCGTCATAATTCGAAAAGAAATTAAAAATAAAGAAACCGACGTCTCTCTTCTCTTTATCTCCTTCACCTTCTCGTTCTCTCCTTCTCCCTGATTAAACCTTCAAAATCAGGTTAATTATATATTCTTTAATCATCATGATTCTCGAGTTTTGTTTTGATTCCTAGTTTCATTGATTCCTGATTAATTGCATTGTTGTGATTTTAATATGTTTATGATCATTATATTGTAATATTGCAGGGAGTAATTTGATTTAAGGATTCTCAGAAATTACAAAAAAAAAAGTCTTTGTCTCAAGCTGCTGTATTGAAATATCTCAAAGCTTTTCTCATCATCTTAATGTTCTCAAGGTCAGTTTTTTATTTATTTATTCTTATTTTAATTTGATTTTAATATGAAAGTTCTGATCTTTTTTTTCGGCGTTCGTTGAAAAGGATTAATTTTGTTTAACAAATTCGTTTATTTTCTTAAAAATCTGCAGCTAAAAGTTTTGATTTTTAATATAAGCTTGAGACGTATATAATATTTCATATGTTGTTTTATGAATCAACAAGTTCAATTTCGTAATCTGCGTTGCGTTACCAGCATTGATGATTTGTTAATGTTTTGATTTCATTACTTATTCCTAAATCAGAAGTTAGCATATGTAGATTACTGTGTTATAGTATCAGCTTTGAGATATAACTAATAGTGCCTGCATTGGTTTGTTCTATGAATCAAGAAGCTCTCGATTTCTTACTGAGTAGTTTATGTATTAAAACCTATCAGAGAACTTCTGCAGCACGCGAAATGGGACAAAGAAATAGAACAGTTGATTTAGAAATGGAGCAGCAACAATCTCAACCCGAACCTTGTATCTTTTTAGGAAGCTTTCCACAACATAACAGTAATGTCTCTGCAATGGTTGCGAATGTTCCTAATTTAGAACCAGCTCATTCTCTTCAAGACTCGACTTATGATCACTCGGCTATGTTCTATGGTCTTCCTCAGTACCATCCTCATCAGCAGCATCGTGCTCCTACGAATTTCTATCTTCCATATGTGGCATTTCAGGCTCAGCCAGGTCAGTTACCGTCTTCTAGTAGTCAAGGTGATCATGAATACGAAAGAAATGCTCACTTAATGGATCACACAAGAGGGATATATAAACGTAAAAATGCTGAATTAGTCCCTGGGAATCATCAGTATCTAAGTAGTTTAGCAGCTCCGTTCAATGCACCAGAGACTGTTACAGTAAACCATGTTCTCCCTCCTCATGCACCAAACAACAACTTCATTCAAGGGAATTATCCAAGTCATCATCTTTTCCCACCTCATGGTTCAATCTGGTATGATCAACACCATGGCAGATCTGATGGTTCACCTTTGTTTTGGCCTCATACACCTTATATGCATGGTAACCTTGTCGCTGGTTCCATAGAGTCTAGTAGCAGAAACCCTACAGGATTCATGTATCCTTCTCAGTTAAACCCGAGAGACCACTATTATGGTCATCATCATCCAACACCTCCTCTTGTACAAGGAGTGAGAGGCGAGAGCGCTACATTATATCCTCACATGGCTTCTTCGGTATCATACAGAGTTCCTCCTGGAAGCTTTTTTCCTCAGAACACAATGACTAGTTGTCCTCCTGGATCAGAGATGGGTTTAAGCCATGTAGGTCCTGTTCAACCAACCGGGTTTCGAATATACCAGCATCATCATCATCAGCGAGATGAGTCTGTACCTGTAACAACTCTTAGACAAGGAGTTCCTCGGCTTAGAGTAATGCCTGATGATGTAACTTTCTAGCCCTCATTCTTCTTTCCAATCTTCATTACTCAAAATACTTTCTCTTTTGATTCTCTTTAGGAAGTTGCGTTATTGGAGTTTGGAGACTTCCTTGGTGGTTCTGGAAATCACATTGATCATCATCGCGATATGCGATTAGACATCGAGGAAATGTCGTATGAGGTGAGTTCATCATTACTCTTTACTGATGTAGTAATGATGAAGATGATCTTGATCTGATTTGATGGGGTTTAAACCAGGATCTTCTTGCGTTAAGCGAGAGAATTGGAACAGTAAACACTGGTTTGCCAGAGGAAGAGGTTAAGAATCATCTGAAAACAAGAACAAGCTATGGAATCAACCTTGAAAAAGAGTCATCATCGTCGAAAGATAAAGAAGCTGAACCATGCACGATATGTCAGGTAAAAAAACTACCCAAAGATCAATACTTAGGCTTGGATTCAGAGCTTTAAAAGAGTTATATCTTTTACAGGAAAGCTTCAAAAACGAAGAGAAGATAGCGACTTTGGATTGTGGACATGAGTATCATGCGGAATGCTTGGAGAAATGGTTGATAGTGAAGAACATGTGCCCAATCTGTAAAGCAGAAGCATTGGTTATGGAGAAGACAAAGGTATAGGAAGAAGAATGGGTTTTTATTTATTTATTAATGTTATTACATTTATATATAAAAGGAAACTTTAAAGAAGAGTAAGAAAACAGAGTTTGAGTTTTGTTTTCAGCTCCATAAGGATTTTATGTAAATTTATACTTTTTGTTTTTGTTTGGTGCCACATAATTTAATTATGTGTTAATGCTCAAAGAACTATCTTTTTTATTTGGTTTCTTGGATATGTGATAATTAATAATTGTACAGGTTAATATGTTTTTTTTTCTAGGTTTCTAAATTTTTATTTTCACGTTTTGTTTTATTCATACCTTATTGCTGCCTTTAAGTTTCAAAATTATGAAAATTAAATCAAATTCATTATTCTATTTCTAATCAAAGTTAGTAATTACCTAAACCTTCCGATTTATCGATTAATTTTCTATTTATACTTAAGGGGCAAATCGAACCGATACTAAATAATATTTTTTATATATTAAAAAATAGATATATATATATATATATATATGTATATATATATATATATTAAATATTTATACTTAGAAACCATAATTTAGTACATGATTAATCTAAATAGTATGTGAGTGTTACCGGTTAACCTAAAATCATATTTGAAAATTTAAAAATTATCCGATTAAATTAAAATTATACTTAAAATTATAACTCAGTTAGTTTAAAATTATATCCAAAAATAAACTAAAACTTTATAAATGAAGCATCATTGTCATACTTGCCAAGGCACATAAGGAAAATGTACAATGGTAACAAATTAACATGAACTAATTATATTTGTTCATTGTCCATGCTTAATACTCTAGTATCATATATACCAACTTTTATATTTATGAATAGTATTTTCAACGTGGAGCTACATGAGTAATGGAAGCATAATCTATGGAACCAATGGCTGATGAATCAATCCATGGACCTGCTCCACCTACTTGTTGATGCCTACTTTGGAAGGAAAATCCGGGTTGTCGAGGAACGGCGAGAGCCAATGAACTAGTAGTGAGCATCTGAACGATCGCTGACATGGTTGGACGATCTTCAACTTCTTCTTGAACACATAACAAAGCGATATGAATACACCTTGTAATTTCATCTATTTGATAGTTATCTTCAAAGGATGGATCCACAAGCTCTAATGCTGTTCCATAGTCTCCAAGTCTATTGAAATTGAATAGTTAGAACTTTGGTCATTGTCAAATAAAGCAAAAAAAAGGGAAATTATAAGGTCTCATGCTCACATATGTAACCAAGTTGCCAGCAGAACCATCCATTTGATAGAGACTATTATTCTTCTTGCCGCTTATAATCTCTAGAACTAAGATCCCAAAACTATACACATCTGATTTCATAGAGAAATGACCGTACATCGCATACTCCGGAGACATGTAACCACTAAAACAATACTTAGAAGCATATTATAGTTTACTAAGACAATAAATAGCAAAAGCAAAACTTACTAGGTTCCGACAATTCGTCTTGTATTGGCTTCTGTTTGGTCCATTCCAAATATTCTGGCCATTCCAAAATCGGCAACTTTTGGGTTCATATTAGCGTCTAAGAGAATGTTACCTGCTTTGAGATCGCGATGTATAATTGTAAGTCGTGAATCTTGATGAAGATAAAGAATTCCTCTTGCAATTCCTCCAATGATCTTGTACCGTATTATCCAGCTAAGCTGGCTTTTTAAGTTAGAGTCTGCACCATTTACAACAAAAAATCTCATGCAATTTATTACAAAACATATATTAGGGTTATGATTGAATTTGACGACTGACCAAAAAGGAAGTAATCGAGGCTTTTATTAGGTACAAACTCATAGATAAGTATCTTCTCTTCTCCTTCCATGCAAAATCCGAGAAGCCTGACCAAATTTCTATGTTGAAGCTTTGCAACAACAAGAACTTCATTCTCAAACTCTTTTTCGCCTTGTCCTGATGTTTTCGATAGCCTCTTCACTGCAATTTGTACTCCACTTGGAAATGTACCCTACAAGTATAAATGGTTCTAAAAATAATCACTAATATGAGACTTGGGTGTAAGATCAGCCTCGGACATGAATAAGAACTCAAGAGTTATATAATTGTTAACATAAAGACTTGATGAGAAATTTCAAAGAATCTAACACAATGTTAGAATATTTTTTTTTATCGTTGATTACATCATTAGTATTACAAATTTTTATGAATGCGAATATTAGAACATTTATATAGCGATATAATAATACCTTGTATACTTGTCCAAATCCACCTTCACCAAGTTTATTACTTTCGGAAAATGTATCTGTTGCTGCTTCAATAGCCTTAAAATCAAATTGAAGTGAGCCTGTAGTAGTAATATCATGCTTGTCTGTAGAAACAATTTCAATAGTTTAATTACTATAGAACATAGCATAATATCATGTTAGACCATAAAGAGAAGAAGTTTGTTTTTTTTTACCTACATCAAGTAGTTCTGTCTCATAAATAGTCTTTGTTTTTTTAGACCAAAAACTAAAATAAGCTACCAAAATAAGAATAATAACTGAGACTGGAATAACAACAGCGATGATTTTGATTGAGTTTCCACCTTTTCCTGTATACACAAAAATAATATGATCAGTATAAACTAATAGGTCTGTTACGGATTCGCATATCCAGTCTTTTTGGAGGTTTCGAATCCGATCCGGATACGTAAAAATTATAAAAATGATATTCTGATCTGTCGGATATGCGGAGTAGGATATCCGTTTATTTTTATTTTTTTTGAAACAGATTCGGATATCCGATTATGGATCTAAGTATCCGGTTCCGGATATCAAAATGGAATCAGATCCGGATATTCGATATGAATATTTGGCTCTAAATATCCTTAAAAATATTTTCCAGATCCATATATATGTTTTGAAAAATCATACTATCCGGATTAAGATCCGGATATTTATGCTTAGACCTATAAACTTAGACCTATAAACTAATGCTAATCATTAACTAAAATATATAATATTTAAATGTCAATATAATAAATATAATATATATATATATTATTTAGCCAAATAAATTAATTATATAAAAATATTATTAAATTATTAATATTTATAGTTTCGGAAAAGTTTCATGTCAGAAGAAAAGAACATAAGCATAACACAACACATTACTTTAGCAATAATTGGTAGACTAATAAAAAAGCTCTTCTACATGAGCTTTTACCAAATCTTGATTATCTCAAAAGAAAAGTTGTGTGTTAAACATGTAATCAAAGGAATGGTCAAACCAGATGGAGGAGCTGAATTGAACTGAGGTAGAGGAGGTGAATCTAGCTGAGCTGGAGGTGGAGGTGGAGGTGGAGGTGTTATAATGATGGTTTCGTTGTAGAACGGATAAAGCTCGAACCTTGCAATACAACTAGGTACACTAATACGTCCTCCAATTTTGTCAGTGGGTAACTCAGAGATGATTTGTCTCAAACAACTTAAGCAGTCTCCTCCACTCGGCAGACACTGAACCAATACGTACAAAGTCTCAAGTTCGGTAACTTTGATCTTTCTTGCATTGAATCTTCTATTACTAATGGCAGCTTCCATAGCAGATTGGTTCATAGTGGACAAGAGCAAATCTTTGAAACTGTCTTTGTTAGATGTAACATTCTGAGTGTTCATAAGGATGATTCCATTAGTTCCATTTTGAAGTTGAGTTCCCAACAAGATATTTTGGTCAGAATATTGAAGCATACACTCGTCATACCATGTTATGCCCACTTTCCGGTCAGGACATCTATTGATCAGAGTGTCGTTGGCAGCAAAGACAACGCAGTCTCGACAAGCTTCCGGCAAGAGATCTCCACGGCATGTGAAAAGCCCGTATACTACGTCAGGACTATTACCTGAGGCGGTGCTACCGAATCCGCTGGAAAACATAAAGTTATTGGAAGAAAAAGTGGACATAAGGGTTCTAAGATTGGAGGAGTATATGCTGTTTTTGGAGTAAGTTGTCGTGTTAGGACAAACATGGTATAAGTAATTAGGGTTTTGTTGCTGATTAGAAGAACTCAAGCTTGCAAGTAAGATTAAAAAGAAGAGAGAACCAACAAAAGATGTATTACAAGACATTTTCTTGAATTCTTCTCACTTCTGGCTATGTTCTTTTGGTTTGTTTACGAGTCTTTCTGTGTCAATCTAAAACCATATAGACTCTACTGCCCCTTAGAAGCCTGTAAGAGAGCATAAATTTTCCACGTCTACGTCAACTGTATATTTGTTTTACTAATCAAATGTTTACTTTTATTTTTCCAAATCCAAGACTTAGATGTATATTTCTTTAATTTGTATATGTTCTATCTGTGGACTTATACTTGTCAAAGTTGTAGGTAAAGGAAACCACCATGAAAAGGAACTTTAGTTGTTCATAAAATTCTAGAAAGAAAACAAACTCAGTTTTAGAATTTGGAGGCCGACGATCTATTCCCACACAAATGATGCCTTATACGACTAAACCCAGACAGACTTAATCCCGTGTTTATAACCCATTAGCTAGAAAAATTTAATTCTAAAACCCACGCAATTAGAAACATCAAAACCTATTTCCCTACAACATGAAAGTTAGAATCTCAAACCAACATAACTGATTCTAATCTCTGGTTTAAACAAAACCAATGTTATCGTAACCAATGGAAATATAGATTAAATCATTAATTAACCCTTAATCAAATTTTAATCGGATTTTAAACTTTTAAACGCGGACTTAAGTCTGTGTGAATTTAGTCGTATAAGCCATAGTTTGTGTGAGAATAGATCGTCGGCCCAGAATTTGGTGTATACTACTTGTGTAACACGATTACAAGTACTTTAATTCCTTTTATGGCCCATCAATTAAAAGGCCGTATATTTCTGATTAAATTCAACATATGGTATTCAATATTACATATATAGATAGATTAATGAATGATGATCATTTATTGGATTTTGGAGGGTTTGAATCGAGACACCATAAAGGAAGACAAGAACATTGTTTCATTTATTAGTTCTTGCCTTCTTGGTCACGTAATAAATGAACCTGATAAAATGGTTAACCATTTTATTTAGTCTTGGGCATTCGGGCATACAGACGGGTAAAATCGTTCGGGTTTGTTTTTTAGGATTGGTGCTCCTACATTCTAATGGAATACTTTTCATATTTTAGATCGAGTTCGGGTATAAGTAGATCATGTTCGGATCGGTTCGGGTTGATGCTCTTAGACTCTAGCTAATAGAATAATAGAATAATTTAATATTTTGGATATGTTTGGATACTTACTTGCATTGGATTTTTATATGTTGAGTCTTTGTCATATTTAAAATTTTTGGAGACAACTGATAAAATAAATACAAAGAGATAATAATTATATAATGAGTCTTCGTATCATTATCTTTACTTCGTCTTTCATAATTATTTATTGCTCTGAATTTTCAAATATACTTAAGAATATTCAATTTCGTTTCCATTGTTCTCTCTCTTTCTTTGTGTTACATCGTCTTGAATGTGTTTGGCCTTTCTCATCGCAATTTGAATAATCCCTGCATATGAGGTTTTACAACGTGTGATTCTAAGTGCCACATGATTCTTTCATATAATTGCAAGCTTGTGCAGACTTGTGCTTGACTTAACATTATATGAGTCAACCCAATAGAGATTGATTGAGAAACATAGACCAATAAATTCAAAGGACCACATGCAATGACAAATTTAATTAACACAGACATGTCCATGGCCATATATAAATGTGTACACACACTTGCTTCTTTGTCCTCAACTCAAACAAGATATTAAAAATGAAACTAAAGAATCTCTTACCAGTGTTCTGTTTTTTTCTTGTATGCTTTCATGTTGTGACTACGCAAAGATGTGGTAAAGCTGGATTCTCTGTACTTGATGAAAACTTTGACACAAATCGTCGTCTTCTTCTTTCTTCTCTTGTCTCCAGTGTCTCAAATCAAGGTGGATTCTACAATGCTTCTGTTGGAAAAGGATCTGAAACAATATATGCTGAAGGGTTATGTTTCCCAGGTGCTAAACCTAAAGATTGCATAAACTGTCTTAACCATTCTTCTAATAGTGTCATTGAAAGATGTCGGAACCAGACAGCAGGTCTTGTCTGGTTCGACGATGTGATTCTTTGTATGATACGTTACTCTAACAGTTTCTTTTTTGAATCGCTTGAGTTAGATCCAAATTATAGTAATATTGTTACGGGAGATATCGAAGTCAACTTGGCTGAGTTTGATAAACTGTGGGAGGACTTAACAAGTCGTATGATAGCTGGAGCTACTTCTTCTTCATCTGTACGTAAGTATTATGCAGCTGAAGTAATGTCTTTGACGTCTTCACAGAAGTTATATGTATTCATGCTATGCACTCCGCTTATATCTTTGAAGGATTGTAAAATCTGTTTAAGTCAAAGTGTTAAAGATTATAAATCATGTTGTCGTATGAGTAAAGGTGGCAATGTTAATCGTCCTAGCTGCTATTTTAGATGGGATCTTTATCCGTTCTTTCAAGCTTTTGATAATACTTGGGCATCTCCATCTCTACCATCTTCGTTAAGCCACAAGACTAATACATCCAAGAGAGGTATGTTGTCTTCTGTTCATATTCATACATTAGATGATTTGAGTTTTCTCGTACGGTCGCCTACGGCATCCACTAAATTTGGGGTGTTTTTTAAAGATTATTTATTATAATAATATATTTTAAATTGAAATTTTTAAATTTTTAAATTTTTTTTATAAATTATTATTTTTTTTCTTTTTTATAATTTGACATTTTATTTTAT
>KE157537.1:0-18629 GCA_000411055.1 Leavenworthia alabamica
AAAAAAACTCGGTTTGTTCGGTTCGGTTTTAGGTAAAAAAAATATTTTCGAATTCAATCCGATTAACCCAAATAAACCGAATAAATCTGAAAATTCACCTTTCGGTTTGGTATATTCGGATAAACCGAATAAACCGAACCAAAACATGATTTTTTACCATTATTCGGGTAACCGAATAAACCGAATATGAATTCAAACGAAACCGAACCGAACCGAACCAAAAACCGAACTAAAAATTAAAAAAATTTGATCAGTTTACTCTCCTAAAACCGAACAACCCAAAACTGATCTAATTCGATTCGGTTTTCAATAAACCGAACAAACTGAACCGAATGCCCAGAGCTAATTGTGTATGAAAAGATTGGCCTTAAGCCTCTATTTTTCGTGTTACTTATATTGCCTCTATTGTAAACCCAAAATTCCATTTGTTTATATTATTTTATTTTATTTTATTTTCTGATTTATAATTGTTAAGATCCAAAAATGCACAATGTAAAAAAGAAATGGTCATTGTTGGGTTTTGTAATTTAGCTCAAAAGCAGAAACTCAGAGTTTGCTTCCTTTTTACGTCTTTACAGACATCGATTGATTGATGAGTTTTCATGTATTCTTTTTTTTTTCTATTATTTTCCCAATGACAATAATATCCAAAGTTATTTTCCAACATCAATTTATATAATCATGAAATACATGTGATGCACTCATTATATTTATTATGTCAAAAATATATAAAAGAGCATGTAAGTTTGTAACCCTATGATATAAAAGCTTATTATAGCAGCTTTATTTCATGTCATGGGCTATGTTATTATATTTTATTTTATTTTACTCATATATATATATATTATAATCTAAAAGATGGAGCTAGTATATTTTCAATATTTGTTGTCACTTTGATAGTATTAATTATGATAATTTGTTTGTTTGTTTCAATAATTTGTTTGTTTCAAATTATTTTTTTCAAATAATTTGTTTCAATATATTCAGTATAGTCACATGCTAATCAAATTAATTGTTTTTTTATAAAGTAATTCATGTTAATTATTTCATTGTATATAATATGAAAATTCAGTCGATAAACAGAAAATGATTTTAATTTTGTCTATTGTATATTTATGTTAGGGCTTAGATAGATCAAAAGAGTGAGAGCCAAATTATGGGCTTAAAATAGAATATGTAGAGTTAAGTAACATATTTAGACAAAAAAATATATTACTTATGTCTTTTGATAAACTATATAATACTTATATAACTTCAGTAAGTGTTATATATTATATACTAATAAGTCCAAAACGACTATAAAACAAATAATATTTGTTTTTGTACGGCAATTTTAATCTCAAAAATCATCATTTTCTTTGTATTGATAGTTCAGTTTCACTACTCATGACTTTGACTATTTTTGGTATATCATAAATTTCACATAATTATGAATACCAAGAAATGAATTCAATATTAATTTCTTAGTTTTCATTAACATATGAATGAGCCAACATTTTTGATAATCATATGTTATACGTTTTAAAAGGCTGCAAACACCATAATGTAATTAACTATTTTAATTACTAAAAAATATTTAAAAAGAAAAGAAAAGGAAACTTCATAATCCACATGCCTAGCCGTCGGTCTACAATTTTTTATACTCAAAAATACAAAACTAATAATATGATAACTCCAGATAATAAATATATATAAATATGTATATCATCATAAATAAATAAGAAAAGTCCATGCATTTATTAGCTAGAAAAATAATACACATATAATATTCGTATTACTCAGTCCATGCAGTAAATAAATACTATAGAATATGAATCACATACACATAAATATAAAAAGAGAGATGAGAGATAAGAGTCATAGAGAACACATAGTTTATATATAATCAATCTCACATGTTATCACCTCCTTCATGACCATTGTTCCCATGAAGAAACGTCCCATACGATCCTCCGGTGCCACGTGGCAGCTGAGTCATCCCTGGACTTGTCCCTGAAAGCCTATAAACCGGGTTCATTGGAGGCGGTTGCTGCAAGGGAAGTGGCTGAGGTTGGTAAACAAAATCAACGGCGGATGACGTGGACAAACCGTAATGAGCCAAGTCAGCATTAGCTGCTTCGAGTTCTTTTTGAAGTCTATGGACTTGTCTTTGGAGATAAGAGATAGCTCCTACGCAGCCATAGACAGGGTCTCGGACACGTGCCTCGGCTTCGTAAGCTAAGGAGTTGACTGCGTCTTCACGCTGATGAGGGAGGAGTTCGTTGAGGAGCTTTGTGACGTTGCTTGCTCCGAAGATTTTGTGGACGTTGGCAAATTTGTGTGGCTCCTCCGGTGGAAAATATGGCGCGAATATGCATCCCGGCAAACATTTCCGACGAAGAAACTTGCACGCCGCGCATGGTGAGTTGTACGAGTTTGATGAGGATGCCATTTTCTTTATTCTTATACCTAATATTAAGTATTATTTGGACAAGAAAAAAAAACACATTCACAGTTTTAAAAATTAGTTAAAACACATACACACATAAGTAAAATTTGAATTTGCTAGGTTATAATGAAACTCCTAGGTTTCTTTTAGATTTTGTGTTCTTTCTATAGGAAATTTTACATTGCTACAATATTTAAGAAGTATATTTATGTTTTTGTCTCTACATATATATATTTGTGTATCACTAAATATACTCACATGAATATATAACATATGCCAATATCCAACCTAAGGATAGAAAAAAACATACTAATATATTTATTATTTACCAATGGAAATGGATTTAAAGTCGGCTAAGACTCGACTCAAACTACATACAAATTTCATGGACAAAAACCAAAAATCAGATTTAGTATTTTAATGTCAGATGACTTTTCTATTATCTCTCTGTATTTATATCAATATTTAGTATTTTATTGTGCATGACTCAATTGTGAAGTTATGTGATTTATCATCCTTTTATTTCCCTGACCTCTCTCATCAACCCTAGCTTTGTTAAAAGATTCTTTAAATTCGGTTTGTGTGCTCCAAAATTAAACTTGGTCACAGAAAATTAAAATTTCAAAACCTGTCTTTCGTAAATCAGTTAGTTAATTAAACTCCATCTCCCTCCTTCTCTATGTTCTCCCTTGTTGAAATGAAGCAATTCCACTGGTCTGAAGTCTATCCTAATTGAATATGTATATAAACTTTAGATCTGATCTTACTTATGCAAGTAAAAGATAGTAGATGTTAATATGTTATTATGAAGGTTTAATAGCACATGTGTTTGCTATTATCCTTGAAGTCTTTCGAGTATAATAAGTCAAAGGAAAGTAACAGAAAGATCAGATCATAAGCTATGCATACATCTAGGATTTATTTAGATAGATACATACATACATATATACATCAACACATATATATATATACCTGCCTTTAGATCATCAGGTTCTTTGAGAGGATCTTGTATCTTTCTTTCTCTTTCAAGGTTTTTTTTTCTTACCCTTTGAAATTCACTTACAAAGTAGATAGAATAGGCTTAATTAACTCTTTAGTCAATGAGAGAATATATTAGGGTTGATTTTGGCCCTTCAAAGAAAAGGGAAAACCCTAATTTCAAGAAGAATTGAGAAAGATTTGTAAAGAACCTGAGAATTTAAAGAAACAAATAAAAAAGAGAAAAAAATGTAGTGGAGAAGAAGGAGAAAGAGGAAAAGACAAGATGTAATAATAAGAAATGAACAATTAAATAAACAAGAAGAGAAAGAGAGGTTATGTCCCTTAAAGAATGACTATGACATTTCATTTCAAGAATAATAGTAACATCATTCACTATGTCTACTTTTGTTTCCCATTAAATTAATCTATTTACCTTTAGCTTTTGTGAATTTTCTTCATGCATTTAATAATAACAAAATTACCTTACAGTCTCAAAACCAACCCTAAGCTCATTCAATGTGTTATAATACCCTATGATATCTCTATACCTTTCACACTGATGGCCAAGGACTTGGAAGCTCAAGAACATAGTATTAAGTATATGAATGGTTTTGTAAAATCAAACTTTTGTAATGGGAAAACAACAAAAAAAACAATGAGAAGCTATATCTAGGGTTAGTATTACGCAACAGTTACTTGTGTTAGAGTATAATATTATTGGAAGTGACAACCGATTGAGACATTTCTAATACTCATGTCTTCTTCTTATTTTTATTTCGCACCATCTTTGACTACCTAAGAGTTTTTTATACGGAGTAAAAATCGAATTTGGGATTTGTATATTTTTGATATATTTTTGGTGTCGACTAATTGATCAAGTGAGATATGTACAGTGTAGATATCTAAATATTCATTTTAGATGGTATTTGTAAACTCCCGATTATATTACAACAATATTTGGAACATAGATTAATTTATATTAGTGTAAAACATGCATATAAGGATATAAAATGATACAACTGAGAGGTGGGGGTATGAAGAATTATAGGGTTTGGAGAGAGAGAGAGGGTATGGGTCCTCAGATACATATGATCTACTCAGACTAGTCCAGTACTACTTTGTCCCTAGCCTTCTATTTAATTTTGTTCTTGTAATTTTACTCTTTCTGTTTCAGAATATTATTAAAATTATATTTAATTTCAAATATCTCTATTCTTATCAACATAAAAACATTATTATGCATAAAATTTATCAAAATTTTCAGTTTAAAAATAACTTTTTAGGTAAAAAATCAAAGAACAATTAATAAATTTATATAGAAATTTGTAAAATTCCTTATATTTTGAAATAAAAAAAAATCTCTAAAACCCCTTATATATTAAAACGGAGAGAGTATTAAACGTTGTGACTCTGAGAATCCCTAGAAACCACATTTTATATATATGGTGCCGTTTGAAACAACACACACATAAGGGATCATACTGATGAATCAATGAATGTGCTGATTATGGACAGTAAATTTGGAGGTATAAGAGGTCAATGATGCCAACTTGGAGAATAGTTTTATGAATATGTTCTTTTGTATGTTTGTTTGTGTTTATACTTTTATACATATGTAGAATCGAGTAAGTAAATATTTCTTACAAGTTACCATCATGATCAACATGAATCACATAATATCTTAAATATATAACACAACAATAATAGTAGTACAAACCATTAAACTAACATGATAAAAAAAAATATTATTATTACAATTCAATAGTTTTCAAGGTATGAGAATTATTACATTTAATTTACAACCTATATTAATTTTCTGATATAAAATTACTTTATATATAGAAACTAAAATCCAATAAAACAAAACACACTAAATGGCTAAAGATTTTATTGTCCCTCGGGATTGCCTATTACTGCAGTAAGCACGTGTTTGGTCTAACAAAGTCAATCTCCTTAACAGTAATTATAATTTCATTTAAAACTATATACTAAAAGTATAATGGCATATTAAAATGGGCAAAAACTATACAAAGCCCAAACAATATTAAACCTTTTGCTAATAAATAGGTACAACGATTATGGAATCTTGGATTATGAAAAAAATAAATTCCTAAAAAATGATCTATCCATGTTTGAATCTCATTCAACCATAATTTTCACTCTGGTTTGATTTGTTTTCTTTTAAGCACGAATTTAATTTAATTTATTTAAATTTTTGTTATGGGCTATGAGTGATCATTTGATGGGCTACAAGAGTTGGGCCGGAGCAATAGCTTCTTAAAACTGAAACTTACCATTTAAGAGTCGAATGCTGAAAAGTGAAGAGACTTCTATTTTCATTTTGCATATATAGTTAGAATCAAATTCTGGAATATATCAAATTTAATATGTAATTTTGAGACTTTTGTGTCAGTACATATTCTATACATGTTTTTTTGGAATAAACCATATATGTTTTTTCCTAATATATTGAAGAAAACGTGATATCTTTGACTTTGACCCATAAGGTTTTTTAAAATAAAATGGTATATGTGATAAAAACACATGGACTATAGCATATTTATAATTCCAAACACATTAGAATCTCCTTGTTAGTTGCAACAATAACAAACAAATAAATAAAAATAAGAATATTCTTCCTAATATTATTTTCTCACTGATTTAAAATTAAATTACATAGTCAAATATTATAACATAAGATTTCTTCTTAATGGTATCAATTAAAGAAAAGAATATTCCTTTATAGAATAAACAGAATTGACCAAAATACCCATAGAAGAGACCACGAATTTTCCATTTTACCATACGCGTATGGGTCCCACCGTGACGTCAGTTACTGCCTATAAAAGACCTCCACCTGCAATATTTCTCGGTTTAAGTCGCCAATAAATTCCCTCTTCTCTTCCAAATCCTGAAAATTTAAAAACCCAAACAGAATCCAAATACAAAATTCTTATTAACAATGGTGGCAGTTGATTATAACGAGAAGAACAGTGGAAGTAGTCTTAAGTTTCTATGCAGTTACGGTGGCAGAATCCTCCCTCGTTCTATCGATGGCAAGCTCCGTTACATCGGAGGTCTTACCAGAGTGCTTTCCGTTGATCGTTCTATCTCTTTCTCAGGTTCGTCTCCATCCACTTCATTTTTTGTTGTATTCAAATCATTCTTCCTGGTCGATTCGACTGAAGAAATTAAGTTTAATTATGTTTGTGCTTCTCTTCTCCTCCTCCAGAGCTGATGAAGAAACTGTGTGAATTTTGTGGATACTTCGTTGACCTAAGATGTCAATTACCAAACGGCGATCTCGAGACTCTAATATCCGTCAAGTCAGAGGAAGATCTAACGAACATAGTCGAGGAATACGATCGCGTCTCCGGAGCAATTAAGATCCGAGCTGTTCTATTAACTCCGAGATCTCAAAAGCACGAATCGGCGTCGTCTTCAAGCAGCGATCGATCTCCGAAATCGCCGTTCTCTGTCACGCCTTCCCTGCCGAACTCTCCATCTCCGGCGTACGGAAGATATCTACAACCTCGGTATTGTCTACGTCCTACGGATCATCCAAGGAGATTCATTCATAGATCAGAAGAATCTCATTACTGCTGTGCGTGTCGTGTACACAAAGACTCTAGGCTCATCTTGCATTGACGGAGATTGGAAAATTTGATATACGCCATAGATACTAATACGATGAGGACGAAAACGCAAAAAAAAAATATTATGAAAAATGTGCAAAAAATTGAAAAATCGGGATTTTAATTTTGGTACTTTAAATTTTTATGATATGTTAAGAGAAGAATTAAATTTTCTTATTCAACTACGGTTCCAACTTCCACGACGTTACCGGCGGAGAAATTGTCTTAGCCGCAGAGCAAGACGGAATATTCATTCCGGTCGTTAGTGGCCCGTTACAAATCGTTAGAGTTTGCCGTTATGACGTGTTTGCATGTACGACGTCTTTTTCATAAAACGTGATACGTGGCGAAGAGAGAGACAGTCTCGTGTCACTTTTACTGATGTGACACGTGTATAGTCTGTGGATTAGTAAACTCCACACGTGTCTGTCTTTCACACTCTGAAGCTTTTTTGTCCTGTTTCTGTATTATTTAAAAAGTTTTATTAACATTCTCTTTTGTTTTTGCTTGGCTATTTAGGATTGGAGACTTGGCGTAGTTTAGTTGACTGAGAACTAAAGAATTTAAAACTTGGAAGTCCACAAAAATACATAAGCATATGTTTATTTTTAAATAGAAGTAAAAAGGACTCAGCCGCATTAGTTATTGGGCTTTCATCTGTTTATACCCAATTATTTAGCCCACTTTCTTCGCACGTGTAACAATCGACACTCGTTGAAACAAGGTGGAGACTGAGTTAAAATTTAAAAGTCTTCCCTTTGAGAAAGGTCAAAGGTCCTTTAGTTATTAAAAATAGAGTTTGAGAGTTCTTCTCTAGGACCATTCTTGTTTAGAGTTTGTGAATACTTATTACTTAATAATTATTTTTAAAATTCTTTTGACTACTTAATTCAACAGTAAAAATTGTATAATACAAAAAAAAACTCTAGATATTTAGAATATTTTAGATGCTTGGAATATTCTAAATTTTTTTTGAAAGATAGACATTAGAATACATAATATGAAAAATAATCTCAATAATAAGAATATATGAAATCTTCCAAATACTCAGAGACTTCCAAAACAAAAGTCCTCTTAACGTGTTTCTTGGTCACATAACTATTAACGTAGGAGATACTCAAAAGAGATACAATCTTTGTATATAAATATATGTTACCTTCTCCATAACAAATATCATCTTAGTATATTCACTCTTACAACAATGGCTGACAATCAAAGAAGAAAAATCCAATACAACTTTTTTATTTTCTCTATTTCTTTGGCATGTCTCTGTTTAGCTCCAATTCTAGCATCATCTCAACGTCCGAAACTCAGGTTCGGTGTGAACGGTGAGTTCAAGATACTACAAGTGGCTGATATGCACTATGCAAACGGCGACACAACACTGTGCCAAGATGTTTTGCCTAGTCAACAAGCTCACTGCTCTGACCTCAACACCACCGTCTTTATGTCACGTGTCATCGCCGCCGAGAAGCCTGATCTCATCGTCTTCACTGGTAAATACCCCTTATTAGAAAACTCTGTGACCTTTTGTTGATTAATCTTTAGGGTTTTGTATTTTTTATATCAGGTGATAATATATTTGGACCTGATGTTAAAGACGCTATAAAGTCTCTAAACGCAGCGTTTGGTCCAGCTATTACGTCTAAAATCCCATGGGTTGCTATTTTAGGAAACCATGATCAAGAATCAACATTAACACGACAACAACTCATGACTTATATTGAAAAGCTTCCTTATAGTTTATCACAAGTGAATCCACCTGAAGCTGCTCATTACATTGATGGGTTTGGTAATTATAATCTTCAAATCCATGGAGCTGCTAATTCTAGTCTACAAAACAAATCTGTTCTTAATCTTTATTTTCTCGATAGTGGAGATTACT
This sequence comes from Leavenworthia alabamica, assembly GCA_000411055.1. Lineage (NCBI taxonomy): Eukaryota > Viridiplantae > Streptophyta > Magnoliopsida > Brassicales > Brassicaceae > Leavenworthia > Leavenworthia alabamica. Next base: position 8,930 of record KE157537.1, read on the forward strand.
CTAGTGTTCCTGACATCATAGGTTATGATTGGATCAAAACTTCACAACAGTTCTGGTTCGAAAACACTTCAAAACGTCTTCAGGTAATAAATATATCAACTATGAACAATCTTGATTTTATTTTTTGTTTCTACATTAATGTTTCTATATTATAGAGGGAGTACAACGCCAAGCCTTATCCTCAAACAGGTATAGCTCCAGGACTAGCTTATTTCCACATTCCATTACCAGAGTTTTCGAGTTTCAACTCAACAAATGTTACCAAAGGAGTGAGACAAGAAGGTATATCCTCAGCTAAAACAAACTCAGGTTTCTTCACAACATTAGTAGGTAGAGGAGATGTGAAATCTGTGTTTGTGGGTCATGATCATCTTAATGACTTTTGTGGTAAAGTGAATGGTTTGAATCTTTGTTATGGTGGTGGTTTTGGGTATCATGCTTATGGTAAAGCTGGCTGGGATAGGAGAGCTAGAGTTGTTGTTGTTGATTTGAATAAGAAGAGAAAAGGAAACTGGGGAGATGTGAAATCAATTAGGACATGGAAGAGACTTGATGATAAGTATCTATCTGTTATTGATTCTCAAGTTCTTTGGATCAATTCTGTAAATGGTTCAGTTGTTCCTGGTTCATGATGATTCCATGTTATGGTTTGGTTTTGTTCATCTTGTTTCCGATTAAACCAAAAAAATCATATAAAAAACAAAGTTTATTACATAAACTTATATTGTAATGTCAAGTTTTATTGTTATTGAATTAGTAGTTTTTTTTTAAATTATTAAAATCTTTTATAATTTATAAAAATTTAATTTTAAAATAGATTTTAGAGTAATTTCCTCTAATGCCATCAAATGTACTTTATTTGACAAAATTACATTAATTTTTTATTTGAATATGAATACCATTTTTTATTAACAATATATTTTTATTAAAAATTATATTTTTTATAAAAAGAATATTTTTATTTAATATTAGAATATAATGTTTAATATTTGGGTTTAATATTTATTATTAGGGGTTAGGATTTAGTATTTATGGTTAGGCTTACATAGTGTTTGAGTTTAATATATATTGTTTAGGGTTTATATAATTTTTTTAAAATAAAGTTTAATTAAATTATTAAATGATAATTTTGTATTAAATTAATTTTAGTGGTATTTATGCAATATAAATTAAATTTAGTGGTATTTAAAAGAATTGGCCTAGATATTAAAAGATTATTCATTTAAATCAAATCACAAATTTGTAATCAAAAGAAACAATATATAAAACGAAAATGAAACTTTTTATGCAAAAAAGCCCGTATAGCTCAGTGGTAGAGCGTCAGTCTTGTAAACTGAAGGTCCGTAGTTCGATCCTGCGTGTGGGCAATTTTTTAGTCTTACAATGAGATTACTCTTTTTGAGCTCTAACTACTCACTCACAAGAGATCCGACAAGAACCCACATCATGTGGTCTTATGTTCCCCACGACTCTTTCTTTTTCTCCAGTCGAATGTTTTTTTCTAATAATTTGCCTTGTTTGCTTTTGAATCCTCAATAATGATCACTATACAAGTGACTATGACCACTTGGTCAGTTTTGATCTCCGATATTTCAATTTATCATGCATAGTTGAACATATTGTGATTGATTGAACCGGGCCAACTTGTATTTAGATATTATTTTAGGATTCATGCAATCTGGTCTGGTTATATATTTTTGGCAGTCTTATCAGCGACAAAAACAATGATATTTACGTTACATCTTGACAAAATTGTAACGTATTATTAGCTGAACCGGAATTATCAAGATTAAGATATATGTATTCATTCCTTGACCTATCACAAAATCTTCCAATTCATAATACCAAATTATAAACCATTTATACACTTATTTATAATTGGTTACATTAACTTCTTCCGGATTCTAATGAATTTTTCTGCTTCTTCTTTTAGTAACACTTCACTTTTTATCTTCTTTGATTGAGACAACGATGACATAGCTTTGGCCGACGCAACTCTTCTAACTAGAACCTTCCACTTCGTATCCTCAACCATTTTCTTGTCCTTGTCTCCTCTTTTCTTAAATTGCCTACTCAATAATAAAGTTGACAACGAAAAAATATTATTATCGGCGCCGAAAGTTAAAAAAAAAAACTATAGAAAAGTGATTATTATTTCATTAGACACATAAAAATGTGATTATGATAATTCTAAAATGTCGGCTTCTTACCTGCAAAGAGGGACACGGCAAGATTCAGATTGGTCACAGATAGAAGAATGAAGTCTAAGAAGTTGAATCATTCTCTTGCAACGTACACAACCTTTACCATCAACTCGTTTCTTGCATATTGCAAAGTGACGTATCAAAAGTTGTAGTCCATAACATGTTGAGAAGGCACTGCATGGACCGGTTTTGATTTCAGACATTGACTTATTATTGTCTAAGTTAGACGATGGTCCGACCAGTTTACAACCTTCAGTACATATATGTTCAATACATTCCATAGCTTCACTTAATTGCATATATATATTCTGTTCTCTTCTATGTCTCCGTCTTCTTTTCTTCCTCTGCAAGAAATTTAAACCAACTATAATTAGAGAGGCTAAATAATTTTGGTTCGGTTTATTTCTATTGAACCGGGTTTTGTAGTTAATTACCGATTCAGCCTCGTCGATGAATTGGAGAATGTCAAGTTCGAGAAATGGATCGTGTTCTTGAAGAAACTTCCATCCTTCTGTTTGTTCAACGGTCTTGAACTTGGAGTAAATCAAACGCATACACTTGAGACGAAGGTCAGGTGCGTCGCAGAGCCGAGCTAGCTGGAGAACGTCGACGACGGTATCCGCCGTTATTCTCTCGCCGACGCCTTTTGTGCACTGTTGCTTCAGCTGAGTCACCATGTACACGTGTGATAAAGCCAGTAGATGGATTCCGTATGTTTCCATCTCTTTCTCCGTTAGTCTAAACAAGAACACATAAATATGTATTTTAGTCATTTTTTTATTTGATTATATAAACCTTTTTAAAAATCTGATAATGGATAAGAAAATAATGACAAACGAACCTAGGAGAGTAGAGGAATCTAATGAACACTGAAACGGCGTCGCATGGAACGCCAAGAATCTTAATAACTCTCTTTGATGATACGCCGTGGATTTTCATCGGCTTCTCGATGATGTTCGTTAATATAGATGAAGCCGAAGCCTGCATTTTTTAGTTTTTTTAAAACAAACCAACAATTAATACCAAAGTAAAAATATGTTCGATCGTGAGGAATTTGAACGCATATTAAAAAAATCTTACGAGGATGCCGGAGTGTGCCGGAATACGACGGCGACCAGAGGTGATAATCTCAACATCCGTTTCCACAAGATCGTAAGAAACATTATCAACGTTTAACAAAACGCCGTCGTTTTTAGTAGCGGTTATAGCCATGTTAGGGATAGACAGAGAGAGATAGAGAAGTGATTTGTAAATTTTTGGTGGAGAGCTTGAGGCATGCGTCTCTGGATTTTATAGACAACTCGTTTTTTTCATCTTGTTTATACACGTGGCATTTTTTGTAATAAATATCTTTTTTTGTTTCTCATCTTACACAACTCTTTAATTTTTTTTTAATAAATATCTGTTTTGTTTTATTTTGTAATACATCTTTTTATTTTTGATAAATGATAGATCATTTAAAAAAAAAATATCTGTTTTGTTTTATTTTATTTTGTAATAGATTTTTTTATTTTTGATAAATGATAGATAAAATTTTTTGGGATTTATCTTTAAGACAAGTCATCATGAGTCATGATAATGAATTTGGGGTTGTCTTTAACACCAACTCATATTCGTTTGAGTAGTTTGTATTTGGTTTTCCGTTTTAATTACTTGAAAAAAAAAAGAAAAAAAAATATTAAACTATTTCAAAGTGTCAAAAACTAAAATGAAACAGAATCATTTTATATGATATTATAATAAGAAACAAGATCTAACCTATAGACCATTAACAATATATTATATGTTTAATTGAACCTTTTTCTTTATAAATTAATTGAAACCTTTTGTTATGACATATATATATCGACTCTGTTATATTCCCAACCTTAAACCCATATATTATTTTTTAAATTTTTCACTAGAAAGTAACTATAAATAATAAAACTTTTTAAATATTTTATGTAGATCACGAATGCTTATGTTTTTTAATGATCCTACGTGGGAAAAGTGTAAATATCTGTAAAAAAATTTGCCTTCTAAAGAGGAAAATTATTGATAGTATTATTATTATTTTAAAATTGAGAAAAGGCCGGTTATTGAAGTAAACCGACCCTTGCCTCTTCCCAAGAGCCACCTCCTCGTCTACGTGGATGTTAAATCTCATCCATTCTCAAGCCCTCTTGTATAGCCACTTGTCGTTCTATAATTTTTAACTGAGCTCAGTCGAAACTGGGCCTAAGTCTATTAAAAGGCCCAAAACAACAACCCAAATTTTGTTGGATTTATATACGATCAGTCCATTTTATGAGTGCATTGAGTTATATTATAGTAAGCTTCCAAGTTGAAAATAAACTTAACCAACACTTATACACTTTGCCACATTATTACATAATTAGCTTCCAAGTGTTGGTTTCATTATATTATAAATAGTATATAGTATATACACACCACATACACGTTAGTGGGATATATATGATCAGCAATGAGAACCCTTTTTGCAGCTAAGTGCACCCGAGGCTAAAGTTATATCACCAACATGAGAAGATGGTCTAGCTGATAAGCTCGAGGCTTTTGAATAACTTGACGATTTAGTTGGTCCAGCTCCTGAAAACCTAAAGAATGCACCGTTAAGCATTAGATCTCCTTCGGATCTCCAATTCCAATTTCTCCACTCATCTTCTGGTGCATCCTCATGCTTTGTTACCTAACATAAGAATATAAATTTATAACGTTAAATGACATTAATGTACACAACATTAGGTTTTAATAAAGATTAAAGTTAAAGAACCTCTTTGCTATCTGAGTCATCAGGAGCAAGAAAACGATTGCCTTGAGAGTTGATGGTAGGATTAGCACTTCCACCAATTGCATACATTTCCCAATGTGTATAGTCATTGTTCACCACATGGAAATATCCATGTCTACACCTATTTAATTATATATACATAATAATTTTTATTAGTTTTTTTAAAATTAATTTTCATGTTCTACTTATAGAATTTTATCTTTCTTAATTAGTCTACATCTAAGATTATAATATAGGATACTTATTTCAGTTTATCCATCTTAATCAAATTTATAAAAATGTATTAATTAAAGTTTAATGCATTTAATTTTTTTATCTTTGCTATTTTCTTTTTAAGAATAGGTCCACCGACAATAGACTTTGACTTTGACATATATATCCATAAATATAATTATATACTTAAAATAAATATAAATTTTGTTTTAAAATACCTTGGCATTCTTTGGACAAGACCTTCTCCAAAATGGTTAAAAGCGATAGTGACTTGCATGTTCTTGTCTTGTGCATACGTATCACTATGTCCCAATAACATAACCTTATTATGATGCGTCAAATAATTATTAGAGATCGTTATAGCCGTTGATCCACGAATCGCATCTATCAACCCATCATTACAATTCGATAACGAGCAATGATCAACCCATACGTGGCTCCCACCGAAGATAGACACACCATCACCGTCTGATATAGTTCTATAACCATAGTGCTCTGGTGAGTCTCGTACGTCAGTGTTCCCACCTTGTTTGCAATCATGAATGTGTAAACCATGGATTATGATATTGGTTACGTATTGTATGGTTATACATGGTCCACCAGCTATGTGTACGGAGGCTCCTCGTCCATCTAGGGTTTTGAAAGAGTTCATCATGAGTTCTTCTTTTAGTTGGATCGTCATGTCTCGTTTAAATATGATCCAAAGTGGTTTATCTTGAATTACCGCGTATCTTAGGGTTCCGGGTTTAGGGTTTACAGGATCATCATTTCCAGGATTCGTGACCACGTAGATTTCACCATCACGACCACCAATAGCGTTTTTGCCAAAACCAATTCCGCAGTCAGCTAACCGTTTTCGGTTTTTCTCCCAGTCCTTGTCGCATCTCCAACAATCATCAATCGGATTACCTGTCCCGCAAGAAAAGAACCCTAGATTCCTTCTTGACATAGACTCGTTTATTTTCCTAAAAGTATTAACCAACATACAACATTAAACATTTTGAGTGTATGTAAACAAACAAGTTTACTCATAAAGATCATAAAAGTGTGTTACAATAACCTGTGTACTTCCTCGACTACTAGCTCGGGGTCGGAAACGGGTAAAGACGAAGCGAATTCGGAGAAGAAAATGCAGAAGAGAAAGATGAATGTGAAGACATATAAAGAATGTATCATTGTGTGTTCTTGGCTTCTTATTGTTGATAAAAGTTATAAGTTCAAGACAAAAACATATGAGTGAAGTGAGAAAGACAAAGTAAACTAAGACTATATAGCACATGAACACTTCGGGTGATTTATTGCGCATGCAACTTGATAATACTTGGACCCACATTGCTTAGCTTTTTCTTTTGTATATATATATAAATGGAAAATAATAAATTTCTGGTGTGTGAGAATGGAATCAACCTAAATAATTTAGAGTAGAATAAAAAAAAACTCACTACGAACTGAAAAAGTTATCCAAAATTAACATTTTATGATAAACGGGTTTTAATTCTTCTATATATTATACGTTAATTATAATGCAAATCTCAATAAGAGTAATATTTATTTGTTTTTTTAGTGGATAACTTGATATTGCAAATAATGTTTTGAAGTGTGAAAACATATGTTTTGTAGAAAATGGAATGTGAAGAAGTATTCGTCATCATCATCATGAATAAATTTAACTCAACGATTCTAATAATTAAAATCCAAACCGATAGCATTCAATATTCAACATTCAACATTCAGACAACGAGTCACGTGGCAAAAAACAGAACTCGTAATTAAAACCTCAACGAACTTGAAGGTGAATGTTGGTGAAACACTAAGTAGGGTGCATCAAAAGTCAACAGTGTGTTAGTGTACTTTTGTAATACTCTTACATTAATATTTATTGAATATTATTAGTAGCCTTAAAGTTTAAGATTAGGTCATATATACTGTCTTACTTATTCAATACCTTAACCTTAATGATATTTACTTTAAAGTATATAATAAAAATACAATAAAGTTTTAAATGTCATTCTTCACTGACCATCATGGTATGTCTGACAGAATTGAGATTCAGATTACCACATGTACATGCCATGCCATATATCACTTTATAGTTATATTTAGTAATGAACCTATATATTTTTTTTTTATAACTCAGGTAATCCGGTTGAATTAGGGACCGTCGGTTCTGATACAGCTTAGGGTGACAAATCCATATTGGAAACCGGCGCATAATCCCCCAACACCGACTAATCCTGGACTCCGGAAAGACCATGTGAAAGCTCCGATGACCAAACGATTTAAATGTGGTAAATTCCGTAATCTGGTGGAGTCGATTTTTGGTTTTGACCAACAGAGCAATTTTCACCTAACGCCTAGAGAACCACCCCACTACCATCGTTTGGTTTAATGATGAACCTATCTTTGTAACATTATCTTATTATTTGATAATTTTATTTTATAATGTTAGTTATTTATCTTTTTGATTTACAATGATTCTTGAAAATATATATCAAAGAGATCACAGACCAGAACTGTCCCAACAAAACAATAGAAAAGGAGAAGTGAGCAGACACTGGCCCATATAGAGGTTTGATTTTAGGACCACCGAACCATGTGCTTGAGTCCAATCCTTCAATAAATTACTCTTATAAATTTATATAACATTTTATATATAACGAACAATCAGATCTTAAATGAAATCTTGGCTGGTATAAAAGGTGTTGACATTTAATGCACATGTGAATTATTTGTATCACTATATTTATTTATATATTTCCTCCACACATAATATTATATTTTCCTTAAATAAACATATTTTACAAAACTTGCAATTACACCTCTTGCCGACATTTTATTTTCCTATAGGCTTTTTATGTTGATGATTGATGAAATATAGATTTTATTTTTCATAACATCATGAGTATTAATTGGTCTAGTGAATTTTTATAACTGTTAAGCAAAATTTGAATATTTTGATGCAAAAAGACAAATAATGGCAATTTCTTTTTAAATATTTTGGACATTTATTCGATTAATAAATCATTATATTCTCGTGCATTGTAAAACTCGACAACCGACATTAATGTAAATTTTCATAATATACTAAATCTTGAATAGCTCTTAGATCTGTTATCCTATTTACACCAACCATAGAGTATGATGATAATATATAATTACTTTATTTCATTTTTAACAGCATAATTTAACATTGGCTTAGGTACAGATAATAATAGTCATGGGCTTTCAGAAACGTGGGTTAGATTCGGTTAGTAGTAATCGATAGTCAGTTTTTTTTAAATTTATAAAATTTACCGTTTAATACTGAATAAGTACAACGATTCGGTTCAGTTCATTATTCGGTTTTTCAAAAAATTATAAAATTCACCTTTTAAAACCAAATAAACACATTGGTTCGCTTTGATTTTTAAAAGTGTTAATTGATTTAATTTGGGTATTAAAACATCTTCTACCGGTTTGGTTTTAGATATTAAAACATCTATGATCGGTTCTTATATTTCAATTTTAGTTCGGTTCTAAAATAAAAGTAACAATTTATTTTAATTTTTTGATTTATTTGAGTTACTTCGGTTTGATTAGATTTAAAAATAAATAAAACATATAAAAATATAAGATCAAATAAAAAATAAAAAAATGTAGAAAAAAACACTAAAAAAAAAATATCAGTTTATTCAGTCATCGTTCGATTTGAAATTCGGTTTTTCAAAAATATGAAAATCCACCGTTTAAGACCAAATAAACAAATCGGTTCGGTTCGATTTTTATCTTTTAATTCGAGTCGGTTCGATATATTCGGTTTGGTTTTTATGACTAGACCTAGATAACAAGGTAGTAATATCAAATTGAAACTCGATAATTTGGATAATTAAACTAAACAAATTACAAGTTATTTGCATATCAAAATTACTTCAAATACATGTCTTGTTAAAAAATTCCAGAAACAGGTGTGAAAATTGACATTTCTAAAACAATCAGAGTCGTTAGATCTCAGACAGAAGGCATGTGACTGGTTTTGCTTGAAAACTACTTCCCAACAACTTCATACTCATTATCAATTTATCATTCATCAATGTTCGGGTAGAAACCGGACCGGATCCGAATGCCCAAGTGAGTTAAAACGTTTTCATTTAATCTTTCGTTTAATACAGCCCAATATATTTAAATAAATGGGCCAACTCTACCTATTACGGCCCATTATTATGGATAACTTAGAAACACTAGAGATAAACTAACAAAAAGAAAAAGAAAAGCTAAGGCTTCCACGTATAAATTGATGACGTGTATCCTCATCATCATATATATAAACAATGGCTCCTAAAACTTTATTATATTATTGTTTTTTGTTCATCCTCATCCATTTCTTCTCTCGTCGTCGTTTTCTGGAATCGGTGACTTTATTTTTCCTGTGCTCTGATCTTTTATTTACATCGCTGTTTACTCTTTGTTGAGCTTTTCTGGTGCTGGAGATCCGATCCCTTATATTTCCTGTCTTGGC
>KE157537.1:18923-32979 GCA_000411055.1 Leavenworthia alabamica
CGATCACAGGTATAATATATCTTTTTTATAGCTGAATACTTACGTTTTTGGTGTAGAATCTCGGAAATATCACTTGTATGTGTGTGTGTGTGTGTGTTATTGACTTATTGTGATTCACAGTGAGGTCTTTGGTGGTTATTGTTCTTATTGGTATTATTGTAAGTGCTTTGAGGAGACTGATTCAGTGATTATGAGGTTTTTAATCGTTTTATTGTTATAGATGGCTTCTGGTGAGGGGATATTAACAGATGGACAGTGGAAAAAGCTTGAATTAGCGACTCAGAATGCTGAAACTTTGTCATCATCTCCAAAATCTCATCCTCTGTTTGCTGATTTGAACATTAAGTCTCCTACTGGTGCTAAAGGACCTGTAGCTGGTGGGGTTCCATTTAGGCATGTTCGACGCACTCACTCTGGGAAGCATATTCGTGTAAAGAAGGGTAAAAAATTTGAACCTTTTCTACTTGATTCTTGCGCAAACACATCCTTTTTAGTGAGTGAGATGGTTATTTTTATCAATTCCTCTTTTATGTTTTCCTTGAATGAATTATGAAAGCAGTTTTAGTTTTCAGTAAAAAGAGTTCAGGTTTGTAGGTGATATGGTTTACTTATTTGGCAATGATATCTGCAGATGGTGGTGGTGGTAAAGGAACTTGGGGAAAGCTTCTTGATACTGATGATGGTGACTGCTTTATTGATAAAAATGATCCCAATTATGATAGTGGAGAGGTATTTGCACTTTTTTATTTTGTGTTGGAAATTTTTCTTGTTTCTTTAGCTGGTTATCCTGTACTAGTAGTATGATTTATGTGCTTGTGATTCGTATGCTCAATTTAACAGGAAGCATACGATGGACTTGTTGATTCACCTGTATCAGACCCTTTGGATGATTACAAAAAGGCTGTAGTTTCCATCATCGAGGAATACTTTAGCACAGGGGATGTAAAAGTGGCGGCATCTGATCTCAGGGAACTTGGTTCGAGCGAATATCATCCTTACTTCACCAAGCGACTTGTTTCTATGGCCATGGACAGGCACGATAAGGAGAAAGAAATGGCTTCAGTGTTACTTTCTGCTTTGTATGCTGATGTCATTTTACCTGATCAAATTAGGGATGGGTTTATTAGACTTCTCAGATCTGTTGATGACCTTGCAGTGGACATTCTTGATGCTGTTAATCTCCTTGCATTGTTTATAGCCAGGGCCATTGTTGACGAAATTCTCCCTCCAGTTTTTCTGGCTAGATCTAAGAAGATTCTTCCAGAATCTTCAAAGGGGTTTCAGGTTATTGTAACAGCAGAAAAGAGCTATCTCTCGGCTCCTCACCACGCAGAACTAGTGCAGAGGAAATGGGGAGGCAGTACTCACACTACAGTAGAAGAAACAAAGGAAAAGATATCTGAAATCTTGAAGGAGTACGTGGAAAACGGAGACACTCAAGAAGCTTGTAGATGCATCAGAGAATTAGGTGTCTCGTTTTTCCATCACGAGGTCGTGAAGAGAGCTTTGGTTCTGGCTATGGAATCTCAAAACGCTGAGGCACTCATACTGAAGCTGTTGAACGAAGCTGCTGAAGAAGGTCTGATCAGTTCAAGTCAAATGGTGAAGGGATTTCACCGAGTAGCAGAGAGTCTCGATGACCTTGCTCTAGACATCCCATCTGCCAAAAAGCTGTTTGATTCGATAGTTCCCAAGGCTATCTCTGGAGGCTGGCTTGATGATTCATTTAAGGTAACCTCTAATCAAGATGGAGGGAAATCAACTGAAGATGGAAAGCTAAGACAATACAAGAAGGATACAGTGAATATAATTCAGGAATATTTCTTATCAGATGACATTCCTGAGCTAATCCGTAGTCTTCAAGATTTAGGGAAACCTGAATATAACCCTATGTTTCTGAAGAGACTCATAACTCTTGCTCTAGATAGAAAAAACAGAGAAAAGGAAATGGCTTCAGTTCTTCTATCTGCTCTTCACATGGAGTTATTCTCAACTGAAGATTTCATAAACGGTTTCATCATGCTCCTAGAATCTGCAGAAGACACAGCTTTAGACATCATGGATGCATCAAACGAACTTGCTCTGTTTCTAGCTAGAGCTGTGATTGACGATGTCTTGGCTCCACTTAACCTTGAAGAGATCTCAATCAAACTACCTCCAAAATCAACTGGAACTGAAACAGTCCGATCAGCCCGGTCTCTTATCTCCGCCCGACACTCAGGAGAAAGACTCTTGAGAAGCTGGGGCGGTGGAACTGGCTGGATAGTTGAAGATGCCAAAGACAAAATCTTGAAACTTCTAGAAGAGTACGAAACAGGAGGAGTAACATCAGAAGCTTGTCAATGTATCCGTGATCTAGGAATGCCGTTTTTTAACCACGAAGTAGTGAAGAAAGCTTTGGTGATGGCAATGGAGAAGCAGAATGATAGGTTGTTGAATCTGCTTGAGGAGTGTTTTAGTGAAGGATTGATAACAAGTAACCAAATGACAAAAGGGTTTGGTCGTGTGAAAGACAACCTCGATGACTTGTCACTTGATATACCAAACGCAAAAGAGAAGTTTGAGTTGTATGTTGGTCATGCCATGGACAATGGCTGGATCATTCCTGGCTTTGGGGTTTATGCAACTGAGTGATGAGTAAGTGAGAGTAATGGTGACTGATTCTCTATATGTTTGTTTTGTCTTATGGTTGTGTTTAAGTGTTTTACTATATACTTGATCACTTTCTTTATATATTATGATATTTATATCATATATATGTATGAATCTGGTTGGTACTTTGTAGTAGATATAAACATGGATGTTTATATATAATGTTTTTCTTTTCTTGTTCTTTGTTTTGTCTCTGTACTAATACCTTTTGCTTTAGTATGTTTTAATTTCTAATGGATTTCATCTCTTGATTCTATTATGAATTATTTTATTTTTATATAATATTATATCAAATACTATTTTAATATATATAATTTATTTATATATTTTAATTTTTATTCATTTTTTATTATTTTTATTATATATACTTTTATTTTATTTCTATATTTTTATAAAATTTGGATTTATTTTTAGTTGAAAATAGAGTTTTTGAGAAGTGACATATACAAAATTTAATTGAGAAATATATAAATTTAACATTTGGTTTTTAAGAAAAAATAAATTGATGTATTAATTACTTGGTGATGTAAACTGAAAGTTAATTTTCACTTGTCCTGAAAATATAGCAACAACAAACAAATGAAAGATACTACGAACTACAAAACTTGGAGAAAAAGAAACTTATATGACCTGGAGAATTCTCCAGAACCAGAAGTAATATAAATCAACAAAGAAATAAAATGAAGTATTCTTGCCTCTTCTATCTCCTTCCTCACTCCTCAGCCCATCATCTACAAAGAACAAGGAGAGGTTTAATGGTTACTTCAAGATATGATACATAAGCATATCATAAAGCTATTTAGTTTAAACCTTGAATATGTCTCCAAGCATTCCTTGCAATGGATTCTTACGTTGAACACCATAAAACATCTCTGCAATCTCGTCCAGCAACTTCAAAACATAAACAAGGATCAAAACAAACGTGTTTCATTTTGTTGAAGAAACTAACAACCAGTAGCTTATAATGGACCTATACCTCGTTAAACAGTGGCTCTCTATCTATGTTTGACTTATATCTTACTCTCAACATATTGAATAAAGGCAATGCATCTCTCTGCAACCTGTATTGAGTATCAAAACATCTTTAGGTAACACCAAGGAAACAAACACTGAAGGAATAAGAAGATCTACACATGTAAACTAACGTCTCTAGAAGATATGAGATAAACTGTATAAGATCTGATTTCGAAAGCTCAAGATTCTTCTTCTCTGCTTGTTTCTTAATCTCATCCATCACAAAGTTTGCATCTTTCATGTTACCCATAGATAAGTACCTAAATTGCAAAAACAAAATCTAAATTTCTTCAAACTCTGCCATCTCGGTATAGAGTTATAAAGCATGAACTTACATGAGAACTGCTCTTGCAATGGCAAGGTCATCTTCACCTGGATAACACTACAAAGTAGTAACTCGAGTAAGAACAGACTAATACATAACTCAAGAGATGAGACAACTTGAAACTAAGAGACTGACCTTTTCCATAAAGTTAATCAACAAAGAAGCAAACTTCTCAGGGTCCTCAGCTCTAACAAAATGTCGAGATATTCGAACCATGTCCTACGAGAAATATACGAAAAACAAATCAATTAGTGAAGAAAAGACTAAATGTATTAGACTTTATAATAAGAAATGGTTACAAGTTCAGGACACTCAGTGTAGATATAATCAGCTAGCATAGCATGCAACTCAGGATAGCCAGTTCTTGGACCACCAAACTCTGCAGACCATCTAAAACAAAAGACGAAACATCAAACAATGCTGATACTAGTTGAATAAGTGAAACAACACAATGTGTTGTTGTAGCTTACTTAATAGCAGCTCTTAAGAATGAAGTCAAGTTTTCTACACGTGATCTGGCTTCTCCAAGAGATTCTTGAAGGTTTTGAACATCTTCATCATCACTTACATCTACCAAATGAGGTGGTACAGGAACCCGAGGAAACAATTTGAATATACACCTGATACGGTCTGACTCAAGTATTTTCAGTATAACCAAAACATTGATAACAATTATATGTGGTTGAAACTAACCAAGAGTTTCGTCGTTACAAGGTGACTTGGCTTTAACTAGTGTATCAATAAACAAAGTAGCAAGGTCTGCTCCACAATTCACCTGAGAATTTTGCTGCTCTAATAAGACATTACCTCTACACTACCAAACTAAAAAAAGACAACAAGACAAGATACGAGATAGAAGGAAAGAGAAGCAAACCAGGCCATGCTCTAGTTCAAGACATGCTCCTGAATAAAGTATATCAAGAGCTTCAGAGAATCTCTGAGCTGTAACATATCTACAAAACCAAAAAGGTTAAATTTTTTATCAACAAATTTGTCATTTTTCATATGAATGATCTGCCATAAAGAATTCAAATTTCAATTAATTACAAAAAAGGGTCAATGTAGAATCAAAGGAATGTAACAACGAACCTTGCACTAATAGATTTATACATTTGCAAAGCTCCATAGTAATTGCCTTCATCTATCACTTTCCTCAATTTATCAATATGCTAATAAGAAAATTTATCAAAATTTAATGATTTGTATCTATTGTTGATTATACTCAAAATGTAAAATACAACACAGAGAGGATTGAAGAGATCAAAGTAAGTACCTCTTGAACGGGAGGTAATTCACGTTTGATCCTCTCTCTTGACATGGATTTAAAGCTTGGATTGAATTCGAATGTATTCTTCAAAATCTGTGTTGGTTAATTTTGCAGATTGATTCATGATATTACACCTAATTTAATTTCGTTTTAAAAATGGAAACAGTCAAATTTTAAAAATATCCTTATTTCATATTTACAACTTGGGCCTAGTAAAGCAAGTTTTAAGAGCCCAATATATTACAAATTGGGCCTAAAGCCTTAAAGAGTATTTAAAAAATCGTTTTAAGTTTGGACGCAGTGTTAACTACATTCCCTCTACTAACCTTAACCGAGTCCGGTACATAAAATAGTAAATTAATTTCTCGACGGCGGCACAATAAAATTTCTCTCGAGAAAATCGCCGCCATAGATTCGCCGTCAATCTCTCCTGTTCTTCAATGGGAAGACTAAGGAAATCACTTCCCTTGCTGCTGCTACTTCTACTGTTTGCTCTTCTTCTCAATCAATCACACTCTCAGGTATTGAAGATCGATCCTCTTTACTCATAACATTTTTTTCTTTGCTGATCTATATTATAATTCAATGGATTTTTCAATGTCTGTATAGGAGGGATCCGAAGCATCTGAATCTTATAGGTAAAATCTCCACAATTTCTAAATATTGTCTCTCAGTATAAAGACAAAAGCTTTCAACTACTGTCATGTAATTTAGATTAGTTTGTGTAAGAGTGTAACATATGAGCTTCGGTCAGATTATATCAATAAGTATCTCTTTGTCATGTAATTTTTAGATTGGTTAACGAAGGTAATGATGCTCCAGAAATACATTGTTCACGAGAAAGAAGTAGAGCAGCTTGGCAAATTATACAAGATGTAAGTTTATGATTCATTATTATGATTATACTAATCAATTTAAGTGTGAGAGTTGATTTTTGTAAGTTTGATTTGGATGATCTATGCAGTATTTGACGCCGTTTGTGGAACGGGAAAGATATCAAATAACCAAGAATTGTAGGCTTCATCCTGATAATGATTTGTATAGAGATCAAGAACAACATAAGATTCATGTAGCTGAGTTTGAATGGAAATGTGGTTACTGTAAGAAAAGTTTCAATGATGAGAAATTTCTTGATCAGCATTTTCTCAATAGACATTCTAATCTTTTGAATACGGTAATAATAATATGTGTTTTGTTACTCTGTTCTCCATATTCTATTGGATTACATAGTGTTAATATGATTTTTTTTGTTTCAAATGGTTTAGACTGAAACAAAGTGTTTGGCCGATCTTTGTGGTGCATTGCATTGTGACTTTGTTTTAAGTTCTAATAAACCAAAGAGCAAGTGCAACCCTGCAGCTGTTGCTAAAAACCGTCATCTCTGCGAGGTTTGCTTTCTATATTCCTTTCTTTTCTGCTTATGATGATCCATGACTTCTTACTTGTTTCTTCCTTCTCTTGTTTGTTTAGAGCCTCGCCAATATTTGTTTCCCAGTGAGTCAAGACCCCTCAGCTAGCCGTCTTCATGGTATGTTTCTTTACTGAGATCCCTTCTAAGCTCATGGAACACTTGATGTTGCTCAAATTAGTTCCTCCAAGTATGTCCAAATCTAACACCCTTCGGTTTTCGATTTTTCGTGACTCAAGAACACTTTTTACGCCAATTCTGTGATGCTCATACCTGCACTGGCAACAATAAGCCGTTTCCTAGAGGAGGCAAGGTAAGATCTAAATGAGGTTGTTTTAGTTATATTTCTTAAAGCAAATCTGTTTTCATTAACATCAGAGTGTATATTAATTCGTGCAGAAGCACTCAGGTGTCTTCTACCTCGCGATTTCAATATTGACATTGATGCTACTCCCACTCTTTTATATTCTAGTCTTCTTATATCAAAGGTATTGTATACTGTTACTTTGTTGTTTTTTATTCCCATCATTGCTTTGTTCTTCAAAAGTCTTTAGTCACTGTGTTGTTTATATTGTGTATAACATAGAGAAAAAAGAAGCAGAACACAAGAGTTGCGTCGGATTATAAAAGCTGGAAAGAAACCAAAACCGTCATAATAAGACATGGTAATCTCTCAGACATCTACTTACTAAAGACATGTCCCATAACAACAAGTCTAGAGTCTCTCTGTAGTATAGCAAATCACTTCCAGTTCCGTTCATAGAAATAGGAATAGTGATTAGTTTATTTGTAATTTTATCGAATCTTTTCATACATATCAATGATACATTCAGTTTGAATCAACAATATAATGGTTAAGGATGAACAAAACATGTCTTTGTCAGTTCCTTTACTGGTAGTAACATGAAAGTAAGTAAGCAATGAAATTTCTTTTAGAACATTACAATTGAATCGTCTTTTCAAGGATCATTCCCTTAGCCATGAAGCTAGAGCTGAATCCCACTCGCATAGCTCACCCTCTTTGAACCACAGAGCTATACCACAAAAGTATATATGTTTCAGTGACATTGGACGTAGTCAATGTCTCAATGATGAAAGATGGTTGAATGGTCTTTAAGAAACAAGAAATCTCACCAATCTCACGCTTGCCATTATCAGGACTACCACTACCATGCACAATATTCCTGCATAATGTAAGTATCAAACCATGAGAATCGTCTAACGATTATTAAAGGTGAAAAGTGTCAATACCAAACCTTCCAGTTTGAACAGCAAGATCTCTAATAGTACCAGGTTCAGCTTGAAGAGGATCTGTTTTCGCTATCAGCTTCCTAGCTGAAGCAACAACACCAACACCTTCCCAAGCCTTGACAATCAATTAAACTAATCTAATGCAAGTTGTAAATCCAGGAAATTATAATGAGAGTTGTTATAGTAGTAATAAGTTGTTACCATACACAACAGGACCTGAAGTGATGTCAGCGGCTAGGTTGAAATGACATAGTTACCCTTTAACCATGTCCGTTGAGAGTTTGGGTTTAGTGTTTACCAATTTCAGTTTAGTGTAAAATTGAGTACACAGAGTCTCCTTTTTTTTTACTGTACAGTTTTACCAATGAGTTTAAAAGTTTGCACATTTCAAATAGTCTCATTTTGTTGATTTAATACCAAACTTAGTTTTTCGACAAATATCTTTCGTTAATCAAAATTGTTTTTTCATTTTCTATTTTTTTTGTTCTTCGTCAAATAGACTTCATCAATCGATGTCTACATCAATATCTTCAGTTTCTTGCACTTCCTTGTCGACAATTTCAGTTTCTTCTTCCCCTCCTCTGTTCTCAACTCCATTTCCTTGCACTCCTATGTCGCCAACTTCATTTTCTGCAACACCTTTGTCAGCAACTCCATTTTCTTCTTCTCTCTTGTCAACAACTTCAATTTCTTCATTTCCCTTCTCTACAGCTTCTGTTTCTTCCTGTCTCATGTCCATAACTTCAGTTTCTTCCTCCCCTCCCTTGTCCACAACCTCTGTTTCTTGTTGTCTCACATCAACAATATCATTTTTTTCATTTCCCTTGTCGATAGCTTCAGTTTCTTCCTCTCCCATGTCAACGACTCCAGTTTCTTGCTGTCTCATCATCTCCACAACTTTAGTTTCTTCATCCACCTTGTCCACAACTTCAGTTTCTTCATCTCCCTTGTCCACAACTTCAGTTTCTTCATCTCCCTTGTCAACAACTTCATGCTCTTGCTCTCCCATGTCGACATCTTCAGTTTCTTGCTCTCTCACGTCCACAACTCTACCTTCTTGATCGGGCATATCCTCCACTTGTTCTTCTCTTTTATTTTGGCTGATTGAATTTTCATCTTCTTGGTTCCCATTCTCTTGTGTCTTTTGGCTTACCGGTTCTTCATTTCCGCTAATGAGTTGGTCCTCTCCTTCTTCTTTATGAGGATTAAGTGTGTGTCCTTCACTTCTGTCAACGAGATGTTCTTCTTCTACTTGGCTAAACTGTGACTGATCTTCATCTTCTTCATCCTCATCGTCATCCATTTTCATGTACAGACCTAGCTGTTCTAATGGGTTATTGCTGCCTTCCATCTTGAAACTACCTAACATATCTTGACTCAACTTGGGCATCATCTCTTCCATGAGTGTTGGTAATAGATCACCATCGGCACTTGTAGCTCTAAGCATCTCCAAGTCTTCCATAAACTGTCTGCCCTCGTTTATCTCCACTGTCTTTTCCATCTGTAAAAACCCAGAAAGCTCATTTATCATGACTATTTATACACCACAATACTACTCTTGAAAATTCCAAGAGAAACTTGACAAGTCTCTTATACCTTTTGTAAAGCTTGTCGAGCAGCTTCTCTCTCTTGTTCTCTTTCCCTCCTCAATTTTTCCGCAGCTTCTTCTTTTGCTTTTCTCCTATCCTCCTCAGCTGCTCTAGCCTCAGCTTCTAATCGTAGTTTTTCTAAACAGAAGGAAATCACAATAATTATAAAATAAGCATTTATTTTAAGAATTATATTGTACATAAGTACACTTGGTGCACTATAATCCAACCTTCCCTTAGCCGTTTTTCAAACTCCTCTCTTTCTCTCCTCAGTTTTTCAGGATCCCCTTTCTCACCCTGAAAATTGATGCATAAAGAATTTTGGTTAAAACCTTTCAGAGACATTCAGCCGAGCTTTCAGCCATACAGTAGATCAGGCACATTAAAAACTCAACCTTGGTAAGGGCTTTCTCTCGGGCTTTCATAATGGTATCAGCAAAACGATTCTTCAACAGAGCTGCGCGATAACGCTTTTCTGGGGAGATTTGCCTCTCAGGTGGAGCAGTCTCCTCTATAATAGCCAAAGCATGACAGGTAAAATCATGATCTGAAAATAAATTACCATCTCCAACCTTCCTTAACTTTCATTTCTTACCATCTTGAAAAACATCCACTAAATTCATGGCGGTCGACTTTTCCCCAACACCATGCTCAACTTGACTCAATTCATTCAAAGAATCTACAGAGAACAAAATATGAGTTTTGGAAAGTCTTCTATACGAGCGCTCCAACTTGCATACCTATATTGAAAAAAGACTAACCATTTACAACAATCTTCTCACTGTTGTTATCATTGTCGTTTCTGCTTATACCAACTCCTGGTTCCTTTTTATCCTAAATTAAAGACGAGAGACCATACTTATTCTTCTGTAGTAAATTTTACTTTTATGATTGCAAATAGTCCATGAAATTCTTGCAGAGAGAAATTAAAGCAATAGCCAAACACAAAGACTTCATAAAATAAGTTATTCCACTATCAGATATACCTCTTTACTTTTAGGATTTGAAGCTTTAATAGAATCTGTTTCACTCCCAGAGGAACTACTAGAACCAGAATCTGAAACATAATCACAAAAATCATCAGTATAGAAAGCTCTTCCTAAGGAGAAAAGTTTTAACAAATAAATCGATTCTACTAGTTGCCAAACCACCAATGTAAGAACTTAATTCCTTTCACGACAGAAGCTAACTACATCGTCTAGAGCAAGAGGATAAACCACACTAAGTAGAGCAAAGGGAAAGCACTGGAAAGACTTAGGAGTCCAATACTAATCATTCCAATAGAAAATATTTTTTATTCGCAATATTGGCTATTCTTACATAATGTACAAATCACTGCACAACTTAAGAGGAAATAGAAGAAGGCTCGCATAAACACGAACCACTAGATGAAGACCCTGATTCACTACTAGAGCTACTCGGACTGCTACACTCATTATTTCTACATGCAACATCTTTTTCTATCTTAAGCGGACAATGGCTTGAAACAGAGGGGTCATTCCCACCAACTATGTCAACATCCTCGTCAATTTGCGGATCACCTGTGAGTAGAAATACATCAGACTACTGAAGGAATCATTTGCGTCATCAAACCGAATAGCAAAAACTTACCTCTACTAGGCTGCAGAGGGGAATTACTGAATCCAGAGTCATGAACGATCTGTAACAGAAAAGTTAAAACCACAAGTCAAATCTTAACATTTCCTAGAGCACACAAGCAATCCCTAACTACTAATCAGATAAATTATTTACCTCCATCTCACAAGGTTCGCTCTTTTCCAAGGATTTATTTTTCTCCCTTAAATAGTCATCAAGGAGTTTCCGAATCATGAATAAAATTTCATCAGACAGCGTTTCTATATCTATCTCAATCTCAACTTCTCCAGATTGACCATCACTGCCACTTTGCTCTTTCAGGAGATCAACAAGGTTTTGTGGGAAATCTTCTTCTAAAGCCATCAAATCTTGGCCTAATTTTTTCTTTTCAGCATCTGTCATGACCAACTTAGGAGGTTCCACTCTCAGCTTGCTCTCGTTCATTGCAGCTGTTTTCTTTCGCAACGGTACTTCAGAAGGGATTTCAGACTCCAGAGAAGCAGAACTAGTTAGAGGAATGACTGGTGGTTTAATCAAAGGTATTTTTTTCTCTAAAGTTTTCCATGCTGATTCAAAATATTTACTGAGACCTTGAGCCATACCATGAAACTGATTTCCTGGTGGGTTGTAAGCAATAGAATTTGAAAATGTAAGACGAGCATCTGCTGCAAATTCCAAAGGACTAGAGTATTGTCCATTACGAAGCCTGCTTCGTATCGTACTAAAATCCATTGGGTGCTTAATCACAGTAAAATAGTCTGGAATATTCAACATCACTGGATCAACTGGAGTACGAAATGGCCACCCAAACTTATGTGACCATAAACGATTAAGTAATGTCTCACACTCCTTCATCACTGAAGCAACAGAACTTGTTGGGACATGTAATCGAGATGGACCTTTCTTACCCCGCTGCTTATCATTCCGCACAGGAGGACGCTTTTTCCACTGTGACCCAACAAATGTAGCAAAGTTTTCTGGTGGTGGTCTCCTAGGCCCATCACTGCAACTATGAATCTCGTTATAGGGCGAAAGCATAACAGTATCTGAACCGAGACATTCAATCTTCTTACTAAGGTCCCTGACCTGTTGAAGCTCCATCTTCAACTTGTGAAATAAATTCTCTCTCTCAGACCTTGAAATCTTTGACAAAGAAAAAACCTCTTTATGAACACTATGAGTCAAACCAAAACAGCTCCTTTTCAGTGGAGGAGACTCCTCTAAATGTTTCATATGATCAGGTTGCATGTAATCAGGAACAAACCCTGATGATTTAGCTCTAGAGTGTTTCCGTGCTTTACCCATCTTTTGCTATAACCCAGAAACCTATCAGTTCATTAGCTTATAGTTAATTTTCGTCTCCACTATCAAATTCTGGATTTTAATTACTCGAATTAGATATATAAAAAATCAAACAAGTGTGCTTATACGCATATTCTCCAAAAAAAATCTTGCAATAATCAATTAGGGATTTCAAATTTACTCTCCTCAGTTCCTTCCCACAATTCGCCCAAAAAGAATCACAAATATACGATTACCAAATCAATCCTATTATGGAGTTCCAATGAATTTCACAAACTTACCAATCTGAAATTTCCCAATAGTTCTAAGCTCGTTCCTTCTCCCGTCAAAAAAAACCCCGACGGAACGTGACCGAAGATATTACCTCCCTAAACGACAATTGGGGAAAAACAAAATTGAAACCCTAGTAAAACCCTAGACTGAGCAAACTATCAAAATCGATTTCGAAAACCTAGATCCAGAGCTTCCAGGTATTGGTTCCAAAGGGAAAAAAAACGAAAAACGAAACAGATGAGAAAAAAAAAAGGAGAGAGAAAGACAGAGAATAACGAACGAACGAATTTGCTCGTCTACTTATAGATCCCAAAGGATGATCAACCCGCCGCCTTTAATCGAATCTAAGCCGTCAATTACAGCCAGCCAATATCTTAACGGCTGCAGATTTCCATTCGAAGTTGACCGTCAAGATTTACATCCAACGGCTGTAAAGAGTACAAAGCAATCTAGTGGAATCTGAATCTCTAATTAATTATTTGAGAACAGATCTTAGGCGCGTGAGTATAAATTTCCGAAATAAATACACTGAGTGCATGACACGTGTTAATGTAGCGCGTATACTAAACGCGGCTACCGACCGACGTTATCTCTTCCATTTTGACTATTTTTTACCCACTTAACGAGCCTTGTAAATAGCGTTTGAATAATACATGCCAATGAATCTTTATAGGGCTCTTTAAAAGCCCTAAGGCCCATTAATGAATTATCATGAGCCTGCCCATTAGTAAAAAGCACAAATATGATACATATATGTTCATTGTTCAAGGTGAAAATCAAATGACCAAAGTTTAACAACACTTGCTATTTTTAGTTATGAGATGGCTGGCCATATGTATACGATCGGAACCGTTTAACATTTTTCACTATCGTACATCCAACGGCGTACAACGTACTGTAAAGAACGTCAGAGGCACAAAGCTGCCTTAACGTCAAGCCTCCACGCAAAACCTCCGGAATCCATTCTCCACACGTCACAAGGCACCGTAACGGATCCTCTTTCTCGATCTTGACACGTGTACTGTAATCTAACTCTGCATGTGAACGCTGGATACGTTAGCATCAGCCTCACCTTCATCACCAACCGTACGATCACTTGAAAATTATCGTAACTAGTAATCTCCGTTGCACTTTCTTCTCTAGCCATCTTATTGTACGCCTCATTGGTCCACGTAACTCTCCCTAAGCCGTCCGATATAAAACCAGGACACGTGTCTTTCACCAGATTCATCTTTTTCTCGTCATCTGTCTTCCCTAATCCATAACCGTCGATCCAAGCGTCAGTCACACGCTCAACCGTTACACATGAAGAAACCACCACCGTCCTTGGTAATATCTCCGTCGTAATGTACGGTGTTAACATCTCACTACCGCCGCCG
>KE157537.1:48128-93041 GCA_000411055.1 Leavenworthia alabamica
TTGAATCGACGAACTTGGAAGAGAAGAGAGATGCCGAAGAGAACAACACATACGTACTCAAGCGAGGACGCGGCACCGGACGGACCTGATTCTGATCTCTTTGTTTACTACTGCAAGCACTGTGGTTCACATGTCCTTATCACTGGTTCGCTTCTTCAATTTTTCACCTACTTCGTTTTTAGGCTAAGTTGATTTGAAAATTAGGGTTAATTGGAAAGATTTGTGAGATTGCTCTTTTGGTTTTGTGATTGCCATTGTAGTCACTGCAGTTTTAAAGTTACTTCTTAGCTTACAAACAAAGTCATTTTAGCTCCTAACACAGTTTAGGTTTTGTACAGTGAATTCGATTTAGGTTAATTACATATTTCTTTATAAACTTAAGTTTGGGATGTGTTGAGAGACTTGCAATGGCCTTCTTTTGGAAGCTCATTGCATTGTTTCATGTCATTTTATAGATTTACTCTCATCTTCTAAATCTTTCTTACTTACTCTAGTGAACTGCATCTTATGAAACTTGTTTCAGTTAAAGGCTAAGGCTTAAATGGTGAAAATGTTGTTAATCAAAATAAAAGTGTCACATGCAAAGGTGTACTGGTTGAACTATATATATTCTTTATCCTTCTCTAGTGTTTGTATGCTAAATTAAATTCTTTACAAGATACCCAGTTGCAGAAGATGCCAAAAAGGAAGACTGATAAATCAAATGTGCTTGACAAGAACAAGCACCTTGCTAGGTTAAATGTTAGTGAGGGAGGAAAAGTTTTATTAAAACGGTAAGGTTTAACTCTGTTAATGAGCCACTCTTTAACTCCTACTTTGAGTTTGTTTCTTATTTTATGTTTGTTTGTTACCAGTGGTGAAGGGAAGCTAGAGAGACAGTTTAGAATGAACTGTATCGGTTGTGAGCTTTTCGTTTGCTATCGAGCTGAAGAGAATCTGGAAACAGCTTCCTTCATTTACATTGTTGATGGATCACTTAGTGCTGTTGCTGCAGAAACTAACCCACAGGTACACTTTGTTTATATTAACTTTTTTTCAATTGCTAAATCAAAAAATTAGTTGATAAATTTGTTATGGTGGCACATAGGATGCACCTGTACCTCCCTGCATTTCTCAACTCGATGGTGGACTTGTTCAGGTTGCAATAGAAGTTGAAGACCGTGCACAACGTTCAGCAATCACAAGTAAAACAGTCATATAGACACAAAAATCTATTTTCTCTTACTCTCTTGACATTGTCTTTGTTTATACAATTTGATTGTCCCATTCTTTCTCTATCTCTGAAGGGGTAAACGCTGATGATGTTCGTGTTACTATTGCCGCACCAGCAGCTCGTGGGGAAGCTAACAATGAGCTTCTGGAATTCATGGGAAGGGTATCAAAACATTCCTTTGATTAACTACTTCTAATGATTTGTTCTCTAATCACAAAGTTTCTTACTTTGTATGTGAACAGCTCATTATGTAACTTAACACAATGTAATCTTTCAGGTGCTTGGTTTAAGGTTGAGCCAGATGACTCTTCAAAGAGGTTGGAATAGCAAATCAAAACTCCTCGTTGTACGTTGAACCTTTCTTTGTTCACTGAAACATTAACATTAGTTCTCTAGATATAACTCTATGAAGATTAATGTCTTGTTTGTTTATAGTTGTTGATAATAAGCTTTTGGTTTATATTGCTTTGACCAGGTCGAGGATTTATCTGCTAGAGAAGTGTTTGAGAAGCTTCTTGAAGCTGTTGTACCGTAAAGTTTTATATAATCTCACTTGCGGGTCAGATTACTCATAATGTTCATTAGCTTTGATTATTAAACTTTTGATCAATTGTATTATAGACTATATAATATTACAAAAGCAATTCCAACACATTTGATTTCACACGACTGTCCTGTTTTTTGTTTGAACTGTTTCATATATCAAAAGATCAAATTACAAAGGTCAACATTGCTATGGTGAAACATCTCAAAACCAAAACCGGATTCATAAGTTAAAAAAGTTATCAATTCCCAAGAAGAAGAGATCAAAAGGACAACAAAGGTTTCATATCTGGAAATCTCTATTTGGAAATCTCTAAAGATTCATGCATCCACCTGAGCATTTTCTTAATGTGCATTCTTCAAACGCGCAATGAGCTCTTCCTGCAAAACCAGTAAAGCTTGATGAAGTATAGAGAAAACAAGAACCAAACCAGAAGCAACACTATAGAGTGAAACACAGATTCTTTACGATAGCTTTAAGAGAGAGATTTCAAATAAATCAATGGCATATGTTTTTTTTTTAACACTTGCCTTTCTTCCTTTTGTAGGAAGACCTTTCTCCTTGAGAAGGGCACGGAGTTTCTCAACAGTTAAAGACTGAAAGTCTCGCTCGCCTGCGCGACTGCTTGATCCTTCTGTGCATACAACATACAATGTTCAAGTCCAATTTCTAGACAAGTAAATCATAACAGAATTTAAAGTAGAATAGAGATAGATAACCTTGTCTAGTTACATTAGCAGCTCTTTTAGCTGAGTTTCTGTCGTCAAGAGCCCTATTTGCAGCCCTATAAGAACAAAAGAAAAAGATGAACAAACCATTTCTCTACAATAAAAATAACTGAGTGTAGTTGTCACCTCTTTTTAGAGCCATCTTCAGCAGTTCCTTTAGCATCTTTAGAAGAACTAGACTCACCTTTTTGTTTCTTTAACAAAAGAGATCTGATTAGTATATTTTGCTGGTTTGTTTTGATATGTTGTCCTTCTGGATATATATACGACAATAGCAAGTTAGGATTGTTTTTATACATAATTCTACCAAATTAACAATGACACTAGATACTACAATGGAGCTTATTCTGAAATTAATACTAAGTCCTAATCAATCCGAGAGAAAATGAAAAAGAATTGGTTCATGAACTTAATCTATAATGTAGTTTTTTTTTGCTATATATATAAGAAATGTACCTGGGGGAGATGTGTCATGCTCACAAATGTAAACTCGCATGTTTCCCTGCAATCATATACAAAATTGAATACTAGCTATCAAGGATCTATCAAATCGATTGTCATGAAACTGAAGCAGTATAGGACAAGGCCAGATCCTTTTCAGATTACACAATTCGATTACATAACCCAAATTTTTCAAGATAAGGAATCCAAAATAGGTCTTCAAAGACAAAACAAAAATGAAATAGAGATAGAGAGGGAGAGAGTTAATTACAGGATTGGAAGAGACGACGGTAGAAGAGAAGAAACCGCGAGAGGGAAGGTTAGAAAGAAACTTGGAAATAGATTGATCAGAAGAATCTGATGGTGTTGACGATGATGCCTCCATTTTCAAACCACTGATAAACCTCCTCTAAGCCAACGCAGACGAAACGAGATGATGTAGAGCTACAGAATTGTTCGTTCAAAGAGAATTACAAAGCGGCTCGGCGATATTAGGAGTCACTGTCGTCCGATTGCGTCTATTAGAAAAAGATACGGGCCCTCGTCCGGTTGCGTCTATTGGAGAAAGATATGGGCCTATTGGGCCTTATTGGGACTTATTGGGCCTTATTGGGCCTTTTAAGAAATTATATACAAATTTATATTCAAGGTCTCAAGACATTATTTAGCGCTTAAAAAACTATATTTTATACACAGTTACAAAACCAAACTAGATATATATCAATTTGATTTACAAAACAAAAATGAGATTATTAAGAGAGTCATAAACCTTATATACAACTCCTCATTACCACTTTAGAAGCAAGCACAAAAAAAATTAGAAATCATAGAATAGAATATGCTCATTACATTATAGTATATAGTTAAGAAGGTCTACAGTTTTGCTATAATAACTGAGTGTAAGGTAAACATTTATTTTTATAGAATATGCTCATTTGTTTGTTCTCTTTCTCTTTGTTAAGTAAGCCATTAAATCACAAACAGATATATATATGAATCAGAAACACTTGCAAAATTCAAGGATGGTTAAATTTCTCAGCTTCTCCTTCCATAGCTCAACTGCATAACATTGTAAGTGTTGAAAGTGAACATAGATCATCGAATTCAACAATGTACAGTTGCTGAAAATTATAAACGGAAATTAGTGAATTTACCCTTGGTTTTGGTTATCGAGATTTCCATGGCCGCTACTTCCGTAAGACACATCATCATCACCACCACTAGTTGAGTTTTGCCAAACGTTTTGCCATGCCTGAGATGGAGGCTGAGCATATACACCGGTAGGATCTATCGCCGGTCTTCCAATCATCATACCTCCAGGAATTGTCGATTCTCCCATCGGCGGGTAATAATAAGGAACACCACTAGCGGCAGGAGCCACCGCTTCTTCATCTTCCTNTTGATCCGAGCTAGAGGAAGCTGATGGTTTTTGAAATCGTTTACCTGTTCGATCTCTTGTCTTTGATAATTCCAGAACAATTGAAGCTGTTGTTGGATGAGGTGTTGATAAGTCGCTCCTCCTCCGGTGACTATTGATGTAGATCCAGACGGTGGAGGAGGGATTCCGGTAGGGATGGCGGAGCCAGGAGGATAGACGGCATTTGCTGGTGGTGGTTGCTGGTTGTTGTCCATTGGATCTAAGCGTTGGTGATTGGATCGAAGAGCGTTTTAAATTTCAAATCGATTGGAGAAACAATGGATAAGGTGGACCTGTTTTTTTCCCTATTTTAACTGTTTTTTGTCGTCATTTTAACTGTTTTTATAACTATGGTAAATTGATAATAATATGGTAAATTTGGGGGTTTTTTTGCAAGTTATCATATACTCCTAAGTTTTTTTTCATCTTGCTAAACGACGCCGTACTGAAGCATTCATTATTCCCACTATAATGGAGAAGAAACAAGTAGGTCCCTCCAGTATTGTGATAGCATCAAAGACGACGATGACGACACAGGAGCTTGCAATGGAAGGAGAGAAACATTTAGAGGAAACTATTGAAGCTGCTTTTCAGATCATTTCCGCCATGAATAATGAGCTATGCAATCCTTCCTTGTGGTCTAAATCAACCCCAGCTCAAACGACGGGTTCTTCCAACGGCTCGGCACTTGTTTCCACTGATGAATCTGGAATTGATGAACCATTGCATAATTCGGAATCCAGATGTGGAGGAGGAAGCGGAAACAATGTTTTGGATGAGGCTAGTCTTCGGTATAAGAACTCAGTGAATTCACTTCGTGCTGTTCTTGCTGCGATTCCAAATTCGCACAAGGTATTGAAACGTAAAGGTGTTTTGCTAGCTATGTTGACAAGTCTTTTGTTTCTGGAGTGAGGAAATTTGAATTTCTAGGGCTTTCGAATCAATAGAGTAATTTAACAACAGCTTGATCGAATCGAAGTAGTAGTAGCAAAGTCTGAGGAATGTAAAGAGTTTAGATGAAGTACATATTACTTGTTGAGGATCGTCTTCTTCATTTCTCTTGCAGCTATTAAGCTAATTCAAAATAATAGGTATTGAGGCTTTCTTAATTTTGATTTCTATTCAATCCATTGCAGGCAAAAGCATCTGAGGTTGAGAATGGTTTAGGATCTCCTGAAAGTGAAAACGAAATCAAAATGTTGGAGGAGCAAGCCTTAAGTCTCAGAAAGGTAAGCTTTCTCTACATCTGCTTCTTTCACTCTGAATGATACTACATTGCTACAATTCTGGCACTGATGTCTATACATTGCAACTTACACAGCGTTGAATTTGGTTCGTATTTTTGTAGTATTGAGTGTTGTTGTTTTGCTCACTTTGTAGTGTAAGTGTTTTG
Source organism: Leavenworthia alabamica (assembly GCA_000411055.1). Taxonomy (NCBI): domain Eukaryota; kingdom Viridiplantae; phylum Streptophyta; class Magnoliopsida; order Brassicales; family Brassicaceae; genus Leavenworthia; species Leavenworthia alabamica. The sequence goes on from KE157537.1 coordinate 53,865, forward strand.
TATCATTAGCTTAAGCAGTTATAGAACTAATAGTATTATGGGAAGTGATTTTGTTTTTTCTTCTCTGCTGCAAAAGCATTGAAGTAGTTAAGTTTGGTGAATGCAGGAGATTGCAATGAAGAATGTTCATGTTAAAGAACTTATTGATAAACTTCGGGAGCTTATAGCAGACATCTCTACATGGCAAAGCCCTTGTTCTGTTTGAGTTTTTTTATTAATACAAATGGTGAGATCAGTTTAGAGTAGATTCTGAAGCATTGTTCTTGATTTCCTCATTTTATTAATACCCTTTTGTTTAGTGTAGAAATTATAAGTTTCTTTCTTCACATAACCAAATCATCCAAACAAGCATCAAAGTGAAAAATAAACAAGAAGAGATACATAAGATTACTTAAGACAAAACATGAGGTAATGTCTTAACATTAAGTAGTATAGGAGACAATTAGATAAACCGAACTATGAACGGGAAGACTTCTCCAGAAGCTATTTTCATTCTTTTCTTCTCCCTCATTAGCAAATACACTAAAGAAGCTCCGTCCGATTTCACCACCGCAGAATATTCCACCAAACGGTAACTCCGGGAAGTTCTCCGAAAAGGGTGAGCTATCCGCATTTGGACGACCAAAGAAAGAGTCACCGCGTCCCCTACTTGTGAATACAAAACCTCCAACGACTTGTTTAGACTTGAGATTTCTAAGCTGAGAAGAAACAGTATTTAGTGATGCTTCAGCCACATTGAGATCAGGGAGGTAAACTTGGAAACAGTCACCGGTTTTTATACCAGCACCATCAACTAGAAGATACTGTTCATCAGCTCTAGTTACATAAAAACAAGGAAAAAAAACTTATTAAAAGGAACTGATTCTTGAATTCATGTTATGAATCTTTTACCCAGTCACTCGATGAAATACAAGTGAGGACATGATCTTTGGCTTCTTCTCCAAACCAATTGAGTATTTTCTTCGTTTTATTACTCCGAGATATATATCGTTCAGCGACAATTGGTTTCCTGCCTGAATTTTCAAGTTAGTTTAGTAACAAAATCTTCACAATAGATAAAAGAATGGCTTCAGAGACGTACCAAGTTTTCTATGTCATCTAGAATTTGTAAACCATTAAGAACCTCAGCTTCTCCACTTCTTTTTGCAGTCAGAAACGTAGAAGGACATCCAGGGAAAATAACACTGACATTAGCCGCCTTGTATCTCAGATCAACTGATGACACTCCTCTTGATATTAAAGCATCAAACTGAATTCTTTCAGCCTCTGCTTCATTTAGGTCAACAAATGTAGAGACAAGATTTCAATCAAGCTAAAGATAATATGTGTCTCTTGATGTAGAGTAGTCTTGAAGTAGAGACTTACGAGCAGGTCTGTGTATATCTCTTGCAAATATTAAACCAGCGAGAACTCTGCTATCGTCTTTGTCCAACTGAACAATTCCTGATTCATTACCACGTTTATGTAAAAACTCTCCCTTTAGATCACCCAAAATAATAGTTTCAACAGGCATCGCATAATCTGCAATGCAAACAAGCTTCATTAACATGTATTCAGGCTGAGGCACTGTAGCTTTCTACATATTACTACAGTTGCAGTTATCTTTTCCAGAGTGTAACCAGACCAAAGTAAGCGGAAAAAAAATGAAGTGTTTTAACTTGTCATGAAGCAAGACAATGAAAATATGTACTATAAGGCAGTACTTATACCCAGTTTTAGAATGATAGGTTCTGTGGCATGTGTATCTTCCTACAAATTCACCAACGCAGCATGAAAACGCCGGAAAAAAATAGCATACAATTGAATATAATCCACGAGTATAACAGTAAAAAGAAGTCAGAAAAGTATAGTTCACCCCAAAGAGTATAACACAGGCTGGTGCAGTATCATCTGAAACCATTGACACATAATTTCTAATATCCATCACAAATTTATCACCAACTGCCGCTTCAGATTCCTGCAAACAAAAAGATATTAACAATCTCAATCTATCTATATAGAAAAATATACATGGATAATCACTAAAGAAGATGCTCACTTAAATTATAGTTGTTTGAAACTACGTAAGTAAATGAAGCAAATTCATTCCAGACAAAAAAAAAAAGAAATTTACTTTTGCAAGAGAACAAGCTCTATGAAGCATTGAAGCCCCTCACTGTCATACCAACAACAGAGTTATATAATGTTCAAGACATTGATGCTATGAAATATTACCCCTTTTGTTTGAACTGCAGAAATAACGTCGACTTTGATTCCAGGTAAGTAGCCAATCGTTAAGAGTATAGCAAATTGTGTATCAACGGGCATGTCATCATAAGTTACTGCAAGCTCTTTGACCTGTAAGCATGAGATTTGGTGAAACATGCTCAAGAAATTAGAAAATCCATAGTCTTCTTGATGATAAGAACAAAAAAAGAAGAAACCTCTCCAACATCGTCATTGCAAGCTTCCTTTCCTAAGACTCCAGCAACTACAGATACGAGTATAGGAACCTTTGATCCCACTCTTTCTGTTATCTACAGCATTTGCATTATAGAATGAGTGTAAAAGTAACTTCAAAATAATAAAAACAGAGATACTATAGGAAGAAGAAGAAGCATACGAGTCTCAAAGTTTCTTCCATGTTCCCACATGTAATGTTTGCAATCACAAAATGTGGTCTAATTGGCTCAGACAAAACCTTATCAAGTACTTCTTCTCCAGCTCTCTGTTTTATCAATATAAACAATGTCAAAACTTTGATAAGAACACATATAATTTGTGCACACTTTACTAAATTTCCAATTCAAGCTTGAGATGAGAGCTCTAAGAGTCTAAAATCAAAGTCTAACTAAATTTCCAATTTAAGCTTGAAAAATTGGAAGAAGATAGCTACAATTTTATTAGGGTTTCGAGAGAAGGCAGAGATTAGTTTGGGACGAGATAGGATGCGATTGCAGACGCTGTTCCAGGATCGGTTAACGCATGAAGCGAAAGCAAATGATTTCGCAGGTAACCTCAGGAGAATGTTATGTAAAAGATCATCATTCATGGAGGTAATGAAAACCAGGCCAGCCATGTGTTTCTGCTTCCTCGATTTCTCAATCTTTCCCTTTGCCTTCTTCGCCTGAGCCCTGAGGTACTTCCACCTCTTCTTTTTTTCCCGGCGAACTTATTTGGGCTTTTTTGTTAGATTTAAAAGTTACATTGGGCTTTTCAATAAAGCCCAGTCTCCTAAAACTAATATTTATTCCTAATTCCAGTCATATATTAGTCACCAAATTATGAAATATTTTAATTTTAATTTTAATTGTGTCATAAATCATAATAGATTATATACTGTTCGTAAAATGTTAATTTTTTGTGATTGAAATTTATTGGACATCATTAACAAAACAAAAGAAAAGCAGAAACCCACAAAATTTGAGATAAGAAATCTTATCTTTAATATGTCACACTGTACTTGTTTTCGATACAGACACAAAGTATCATGTTTTGTTCATTATCTTTAATATTTATTTTTTTCCAAAAAATAAAACAGAAGAATATTATTCTTTCTAATCTCAACACTTGTTTTATTAATTAACATGTATATATATATATATATATAAGAAAAACACGTATGCAAAATAGATACATAGATATAGATTACTCTTTTTACATACACAAGTCGATAAAAGAGAAGAATCCAAGTGGGCGGCAAGTCCATGTGTAAAGCAGCAATCTTGGGAAAACCAAATAATTGTCCTAAGCCACGGTGCGATCCAACGTTCCTGTCCGATATGTGTGAAGTGAAGTCTTACTTGTCGTCACGTCAGCTTTTAATGCATGTAAAATTTTCAACGGCTCATTTTATACCTAACTGAACAAACTCAATTTACTAAGTTATCAATCATATTTAATTTCTTATCGTTTTCAACCATTAACACAACCATCTAATAAACTCTTTGTTTTCTATTTCTTTATTTGATAAACTCATCTAAACTTTTCTATCTAAGTGGTTGTGTCATTCTAGGTTAGAAATAAATTATATTCCATAGATTCTATGCGTGCGCATTAAAAGTTGTTTTATCCTCTATCTTACAGTGCATCCATAATAACCATGCGAAGTTATAATTTTCAGATCTTAAGGTCCACAGTTCCACCTTCGTACCAACGCACAAGTGGTTCTTTAGAGAAAGAGATAGAGATTTATAACCTTCTCTTTGGGCATTACAATTATTTTTTTGTGAACATAAGAAACACACAAAACAAAACAAATATGGGAGAGGTTCAAGAAAATCCCAAATTCTTATATCATTTTTTTTCAAGAATCCATGTTTAATATTATGCTAAATAAAACTTGTAATTAATATTTTTTTTGGGTTTCACAGGAGGAGAAAAAAGGAAGAGAAGAAGATAAAAATGAAACTGAAACAAAAGGAGAAGATTCTGACAAGAAAACTCAAGAAGGAGAACTTGCCAAAGAAGATGCTCCTCCGGCAACAATGGAGACTCCACCACCGCAAGAGATCGTCCTTAAGGTTTACATGCACTGTGAAGGATGTGCTAAAAAAATCCGCCGTTGCCTCAAAGCCTTCCAAGGTATGTATAAATATATATGTGTATATATATAAATTTTATTAGTTTTTTAATTTCCATTTTTAAATATAAAACATTTCATTTTTCATATATTATAGTTGCTAAAAAATCAAAATCTTTTCATATATTATATTTTTAACAAATAAAGCATGAGTTGATTATAAATCTACGTTAGTTACAGTAACTTTAGCTTATTTCTATCACGTATAGTTTATTTGGTTAATTTCGTATTTAAATATGGTTTCGTGATACATATTGTGTGTTACTACTAGTATTATATATAAATAAATAAAAATGGTAAGCTAATGATATGATTTTTAGCAATATATATATATATATAATAATGATAGGACTTTATAAAAAAATTTATTTATTTTGGTTTTGGTTTAATTTAATAATTAGGAGTGGAAGATGTGATGACTGATTGTAAAACGGGAAGAGTTGTGGTGAAAGGTGAAAAAGCTGATCCATTGGAAGTATTAGGAATACTTCAGAGGAAGATTCACCGTCATGTTGAGCTTCTATCTCCGATTCATTCACCGTCTCCACCACCGGAGAATAAAGCAGAGGAGGAGAAACTTATAGTGGAAGAGAAGAAAGTGGAGGTAACTTTTTGTGGTCTCAATGATTTCAGTTTCATATATATATTTTTTTGATTCAATTAAAAAGGGAATATTCTCTTTGCAATGATTTCACATGAGTTTATTGGTAGGATTTTGTATAAATTTATCATGGTATAATTAGATTTTTTTTTATTCGATGTATGTGGAATTTTGAGTTAAATTGTCATTTTATTAATTTTACGGTATAACTTTGGAACAGCCTCTGGTAGTAATGACGGTGGTTCTTAAGGTTCACATGCACTGCGAGGCTTGTGCGACGGAGATCAAGAAACGGATCATGAAAATGAAAGGTTAGATTTACAATTAAAAAACATTACTGTTTTACAAATCTACAGTGTCTGTAAATAATATTAAAATTAATTTAAAACAAAATTATCATTTCATAATTTAACTGAATTAAAAATTAGATTATATTTTTGAGAAATTACACAAAATCCAAACAATAAAAATATTAAACTCAACCACTAAATTCTCAACCCAAATAATAAAAAACTAAACTCAACTATTAAATACTCAACCCTAATATTAAATTAAAAATATGATTTTAATACAAAATGGTATTTACGTCTAATTAAAAATAATAATATAATTTTATCCCATAAATTATAATAATGGTATTAGAGAAAATTAATCTAAAATATATTATATTTCAATTCTCATAAGTGCAACTTTTTTTTTTTTTAACAAAGAGCAATCTTTTCTTTTGCTTCCTATTTTCAATAAAAATCCAAATTTTAAGATTTTTAAAATTATAAAATTAATTGAAAAAGGTATTCATTAAAATGGGAGAAAATTAAACTTTTTTGGGACTTTATTTTATTTTCCCTATCCATTTTATCGGTTACATAAATTAGTCATAAAGCGTTTCAATATCTTGCAAAATCATAGCTTCTTTAAAATTTGTTTTTCCTTTTTTTTTTTTTTTTTTGGATAAAAAACACTTCTTTACTTGTTTTCACCAAACTTTATATTACCTTCATTAATTGCATCAAAATTTTGGTCCATACAATTTCAAATGAAGATAATTTTGCTTCGACTTTAAAACACACACGTAATATTGATATATATATATATATATATATTCATAATTATCTTATTTATTGACAGCGAATATATGTAATGTACATATTATTGTGTTCCAATTATATGTAGTGGGGACAAAGTATATTTCATCCCTTCACTTTTATAACACAACTTCAACTTGCTTATTCATGATTGATTGAACAAACAAAAAAATTTAGGTGTGGAATCTGCTGAATCTGATTTAAAAGGTTCTCAAGTGACTGTGAAAGGAGTGTTTGAACCGCAAAAGCTCGTAGAACACATTTACAAACGGACCGGAAAACATGCTACGATCATGAGAATCGATCCACCTCCACCAGAAGAGGCAGCTGCAGCGGCGGAATCTGAAAAGAAGGAGGACGGAAGCGGTGGAGGAGAGTCCAAAGGTGACGAAAAAGCAAATACCGACGAGGAAAAGAAAGAAGGAGATAGTGGTAAAGGGGAAGGCCAAGTGGCAGACNAACGCATGTACCGTAATGTAATAACTAAAACGCAAACGCTAAAATGAATATAATGAGGAATATATTTGAACAGTTCTCTTGTAATATGTCTTTGCATGTCTTTTAATTTATAAGTGTAATTTAAATTATAAAAAACATCAGAAATTCTGAGTTATTTTAATGGCTATATAAAAAAAAAATTATAATTAATTTCAGTATAAAATAAGCCGGAATTATTAAAAACAAATATTTATAGAAAGCTAGAAAGTTAAATGCTGCATCAAGATGTATGTTTAAAATTATTATCCCAACAATCTGAATTATATATTATAACTAAAAGTGTCTAAAATTCATAATATTTAATAAACATAAATTTAGTTTCGATTTTTTGAATATTTGTTCAGATTTCGACATGGATCTAATTTCCCTGATAGTTGTTTTTTGTTTGGGCTAATGGTTAAAATGGGCTCATTATAATATTGGGCTAAGGTTGTTGTATGTATGTATGTATGTATGTATGTATGTATGTATGTATGTATGTATGTATGTATGTATGTATGTATATAAGGTAGTTTTGCCGCGAGCTGATTTTGGTGAAAATTTGGGTAACGAAAGAGTCCCCCGCCTTTGTGTTCTATTTTTTCGTACCTGAAAATTTTGAAATCCCCAAATTTGGTTTTGTCTTCTCTTCATAATCGTTGATTTAGGGTTTTCGAGTTTCTCACGAAAAAAAATCTGAAATTCTCAGTCTCAGCTTGTTTGTTGTTTGGATATTACATGGCGACTGAAACCCTTGAAGAGAAGACACTGGAAGTGAAATCTCCGGCAAAGGAAGACATTAGTGTTGGTGATGCTGCTACTTCAGTGGTAGAGATAGAAAAAGCGGATTCGCTGAGGAAAGATGAGGTAGAGGAGAAGGAGAAGAAAGAGGTAGAAGAGGAATTAGAGGAGAAAGAGAAAGAAGACGATGTAGAAACTGAGGAAGAAGAAGAAGGAAGTGGAAGTAAGAAATCGTCGGTGACTCCAACTAGTGATAGACCAACAAGGGAGAAAAAGAAGGTTGAGCGTTTCTCCTTGTCTACTCCTATGCGTGCTACACCGAACAAGTCTGTTTCAATTGAAAAGGTTATCTTCATTGAATTTTTTGTTGTTTTTCGTATTTGTGTTAATGATCAATTTAGTTATGGTTTTTGTGTGTGTGTGTTTCATAGGGTCGTGGAACACCTCTCAGGGAGATTCCAAATGGTACGTATACACGAATCAATTCTAATTTGTAGACGTAATTATCAACAATCTTTGCTGGTTTAGCTCATCTTAGATCTAGAAGATGAAATAGCTTTCTGTGTAAGATTTGGTTTTACCTGGATGCTATCAAAATTAGCTTATTAACTTACTCTGTGATTTTGTTTTACTTTTTGGTAGACTTCAATTGTGATTTCTGTTTCGTAGCTAACTCTGCTGTAGGGAGATGTGTTCTATCTTTCTTTCTTTTGTTTATTCTATTTAATTTGTGTGTGAAAATTTTAGTTCTTTTTGAATGACTCTTGTTTATATTATCTTCAATTATAAAGCTGTTTGATAATTTTGGCTATTTCAGTGGCTCATAAACTATCCAAGAGAAAAGCTGATGACAACCTGATCTTACTACACACCATTCTTTATGGGAAGAAAGCAAAGGTGCTTTAAAAGCTTGCTCATATTTTTCCTCATTCGATTTGTATATTTCAATTGCAAGCTTCTGTCTCTGTTAATATGGATGTTGTCCTGGAATTTGCATTTTTATTTGCCTGATTGCTCAGCTAGTTAACAAGAGTTTTGTGAAAATTGCTCTGCAGGCACAGATGGTTAAGAAAAACATTGGTCAATTTTCTGGTTTTGTGTGGTCAGAGAAAGAGGTATACCCATTCAAGTCTATTTGTTACTGGGGTGCTCTTTTGCCTTTTGTTGAGACTTGTAGTTAAATGTTTTTTCAGGAGGAGAAGCAGAGAGCACGAATAAAAGAGAAGCTTGACAAATGCGTAAAAGAAAAACTAGTCGTTTTTTGTGATGTACTTGATATACCTATCAACAGAAGTAACATGAGAAAAGTAAGTGTTAAGAAGATATGGTCTATCTGTTTATTCTACCTTGTTTTAAAATTCTAAGAATTCCCTGTCCTGATATTGTTAGGAAGAGCTAGCTGTCAAAGTGCTTGAATTTTTGGAATCTCCCAAGGAAACAAGGGCGGTTGTACTTGCTGATCGAGAAAAGGTAACTTTCTATTCAATACATGTTTTGGTTAATGATTAGTACATTATTTAGTCTCAGTAGTGTAGTACTGAATTCCTTCCCCTCTTTTTGGAATTATATATATTTTAGCAAGCGAAAAAGCGTAAGAGGACACAAAAAATGGGGAAATCTGGAGAATCAGGCACCCCAGCGAAGGTTTGTACTGAATTATCTTAGTATGTTGCTTGCTACTGGCTCCTTTGCTAGCTTTGTTCTTTCATTTATGTGAATTGATTTACTAGCTGTCAAACATGGGTTGTACAAACATTACAACATCTTTTATTTTGTGTATGTTTTTGTTAATACACAGAGAAATAGGCAAACAAAAAAGCGAGATCAGCCATCTGACATGGAAGAAGGCAACGATGAGGGAGATGCTGATTCTGAAGGAACTCATGATTCTCATGAAGAAGATGATGCCGCACCACAAGTGGAAGGAATTGATCATGAAGAGACTGAAACCGAAGATGAGAAAGACAAAGCAGAGGATGAGAAACCATCCACTAAAAAAAGCTCCTCGAAAAAGACTGTAGAGGAGAGCTCAGGGTCCAAAGTCGAGGATAAAAAGGCTTCTGCCAAAACTTCTGCAAAATCTGGTGAAAAGTCCTCCAAACAAATTGCTAAGAAGCAAAAAGTTGATCAAGTTAGCAAGAAACAGTTCAGTAAGCCACAGGAGAAGGGATTGAAAGAGAAAGGTAACACAACCATTCTCAGCTGCTGCTTATAAAGCTTAGAAATCATTCTGTCTGTCTTTGAAGCTGATTGCTTTACTCTTCTTACATACTGTCATGGATCAGATACAGGAAAAACCACTAAGAAAGGCAAAGCCAAAGCCAAAGCCAAAGCAGAGCCCACCAGAGAAGAGATGCTTGAAGTGGTGTGTCAAATTCTGAAGGAAGTAGACTTCAACACTGTAAGATAGCTCCCAAATCCAAATAGTATCTAAAACCCTTGAATAAATTTTCTCACACAACTGTTTTCCTTAATAACAGGCTACATTATCAGATATACTGCAGAAGCTGAGTATGTTCTTGTGTTTTGCTTTTATATTCAATTTTGAAATCCATGATTACATTTCCAAATGTTGAGGAGCTTTTTGGTAACATATACTGTTTGTGATAATATCAGGCAACCATTTCGATGTCTCACTGTCACATAGAAAAGCAGAGGTGAAGGATGTTATCACAGATGCCATAAATGCAATGACTGATGACGAAAATGATGAAGAAGAAGACTTAGAGGAAAAATCTGAGGCTGGAAGTGACAAAGAGAAGGAAGAAGAAGTAAAAACTGAAGCTGAAAGTGACAAAGAGAAGGAAGAAGAAGAGGTCAAATCTGAGGCTGAAAGTGACAAAGTTAAGGAAGAAGAAGATGTCAAAGCTGAGGCTGAGAGTGACAAAGAGAAGGAAGAAGAAAAGGTCAAAGCTGAGGCTGAAAGTGACAAAGATAAGGAAGAAGTAAAAGAAGAGGTCAAAGCTGAGGCTGAAGTTGACAAAGTTAAGGAAGTAGAAGAAGAGGACAAAGCTGAGGCTGAAAGTGACAAAGCTGAGGAAGAAGTAAAAGAAGACCAAAAGGAATAAGGTTAGAGTTTTGTTTTCAATCTCTTGAAACCTGATTGTGAAGGGAAGCAAAAGTGAAACAACATCTGTGTGAATCAGAGCATGTGATAATTTAGAGGGTATTGAATCAATTTATACTTTGTACTGTGTAATCTCTATATAGTCTTCACTCTTCAGTAGAATGTTGCCTATTAGGTTTTGTAATCCTTGTTCTATTTAATAGTCTGATAGGATTATTTTCTTTCTCGGTTTAATTTGAGACATCTTCGTATATTTTATGTAATTCTGTTTTTTTCTGACTTGTGAGATCATGAAACGAAAGTTAACTTTTGGTTTTTAAATACTGATCTCTGTATTATTGTTTATGCAACTTGTATTTTTTTTTAGAGTAATTCCTTATAATACCATAGTTTATATGATAAAATTACATTATTTTTTTAATTAAACATAAATATTAGTTTTTATTAAAATTATATTTTTAATTTAATAATAGAGTTGAATATTTAAGAGAATTGCCCATTTTTTAGTTAGTTTTTTTTTTCAACTTATTTAATTAAATAATACTTAAACAGAAAAATATTTTTTTTTACCAAAAATCATGTTTTTTTGGGCTAAAAATTTGATTATGTTCATAGTATTGAATAATACTGAATAAATGATTTGGCTGAATTGGGTATCCGGGTCGGATCCAACTGGTATAGACATATAAAAACCCGGGTGGCTATCGCCTTATCTTGTTGACTCTTCTTCTCTAAGAATCCACCCAGCTTCAATCACCAACTCCGACCGCGAGAAAGACAGCAAAGATGTCGGCGACACTTACGGGATCTGGAACTGCGTTGGGATTTTCATGTTCCTCGAAGATCTCAAAAAGAGTTAATTCTTCGCCGTCTTCTAACCGATGCTGCATCAAGATGTCTGTTTCCATTGACGAGAAGAAGAAAAGTTTTACTCTTCAGAAATCTGAGGAAGCTTTCAATGTTGCTAAGGTATGTTAAATTCAAATGTTTAATGTAACAACGTTGCCTTGACTTAGCTCTCTGATACCTCATTTTTGTGCATTAGAACTGTTATTGATCTGTTACCTTATTTATCCTAACTATTGAAGAAAATGGTTTCAGAATCTGATGCCTGGAGGTGTAAACTCCCCAGTTAGAGCCTTCAAATCAGTTGGTGGTCAACCAGTTTTGATTGATTCAGTTAAAGGCTCAAAAATGTGGGACATTGATGGTAATGAGTACATTGACTACGTTGGATCTTGGGGACCAGCTATTATTGGTCATGCTGATGATCAGGTACTGTTTCTTGTTTCTTTACTTGTGATACTAATGAAGCTTCTGAGCTTTGTTTATTTTGATCAAATATTGAAATCTACTTCAGGTTCTTGCGGCTTTAGCTGAGACTATGAAGAAAGGAACAAGCTTTGGTGCTCCTTGTCTCTTAGAGAATGTTTTAGCTGAGATGGTTATATCAGCTGTTCCTAGTATTGAAATGGTTCGTTTTGTTAACTCTGGTACTGAAGCATGTATGGGTGTGCTTCGTCTAGCCAGAGCCTTTACTAACAAAGAGAAATTTATCAAGTTTGAAGGATGTTATCATGGTCATGCTAATGCTTTCCTTGTTAAAGCTGGTAGTGGTGTAGCCACTTTAGGACTACCGGATTCACCAGGTGTCCCTAAAGCTGCTACTTCAGATACTTTAACAGCTCCATACAATGATATTGAAGCTGTTGCTAAGCTATTTGAGGCTCATAAAGGCGAGATATCTGCGGTTATTCTTGAACCTGTTGTTGGTAACTCTGGATTCATTCCTCCTACACCGGAATTCATCAATGGTTTACGTCAGCTGACTAAAGACAATGGTGTTCTTCTCATCTTCGATGAAGTCATGACGGGCTTTCGTTTAGCCTATGGTGGAGCCCAAGAATACTTTGGAATCACGCCGGATCTAACAACTCTTGGAAAAATCATCGGTGGTGGTCTTCCCGTGGGAGCATATGGTGGAAGACGCGATATTATGGAGATGGTAATATCCGGCTCTATACTTTTACAAAGCTTCAAAACTAGATTGGTTTGGTGTTTAGAAACTGTTTATGTTATTTTCTTGTAGGTTGCTCCCGCAGGACCGATGTACCAAGCCGGGACTCTAAGTGGTAATCCCCTGGCAATGACTGCAGGGATTCACACACTGAAGCGGCTAAAACAGCCAGGAACATATGAGTATTTAGACAAGATCACGAAGGAACTAACCAACGGAATCTTAGAAGCCGGAAAGAAAACAGGACATCCAATGTGCGGCGGTTACATAAGTGGTATGTTTGGTTTCTTTTTCACAGAAGGACCGGTCTACAACTTTGCAGATGCAAAGAAGAGCGACACCGAGAAGTTTGGTAGGTTTTACAGAGGAATGTTGGAAGAAGGTGTTTACTTTGCGCCATCTCAGTTCGAGGCCGGATTTACGAGCTTGGCTCACACTTCTGAGGATATTCAGCTTACGATTGCTGCGGCTGAGAGGGTCCTCAGTAGGATTTAGAATGGTCTAGAACCCAACCCTGAGTCTAGTTTCAACAGTCCTCTGTTTTGGGAACGTTGTTTGGTGAGTGGATGAAATAAGCATTGTGTAGTGACTTGAGTCTTGTATCTTTTTCATCAGTAGCTCGAGATTTTTGTATGATGAATAAGAAGTTTGATTAAATTATTATATTCGTAATAATTGTATTGATACATAAATAGTAGACAAAAGGATATAATTATAGGCATTAGAGGCGTCTGGTTTTGTTAGGAGGTGCGTAACCTGGCATACCCATTCCTTGATCCTTCCTTCTTAGCTGTTGCTGCTGGTGTGGTTGAGCCATGCCGCGCTGCTGCATTGGAATGCTCGGGTTCATCCCTGCTTGTGCCGGGAAATTATAAGCCATCACGCCTTGAGGTTGCATTCTTTGCATGTTATGGGCAGCAACCATTGGTCTTGGCATTGATCTATTCCCCATTCCATGAGCTCCTCCCATGTTCCCTGCTGCTACAGCTTGAGGCGGATTGATGCTCGTCGTGCCTTCGAAATCCGTGTTTGTATCAACTGGACGAGTTGGGTAACTCACATTCTTCTCCATAGGTTGGGCAGCTACAAGTGCGTTCCGTCCTGGGAGAGGATCCATCCGGAAATACTCATGTTCTAGTGCTTGTGCAGGCGTGATCCGCTTCAACGGATCGTATTCCAGCATTTTGGATAAGAGATCATACGCATGACTTTTCTGATTCAGGTGAACCACATTGTGGAGACCCACCACACTGTCGTATTTGTGAGCTTGAATGTGTTGTAAATCCGATTGCCAATGCGGAAGGTTAACTAACGTTGGCCATTTATCCACAGTCGGGTGGCCTAAGATCTTGAATATCTTATCAAGTTGATCTAACTGAAAAGGATTTTGAGACGATTTCGCCTCTGCTCCTTGAAACAAAGGTTTAAGAGTAAGTAACTCTGCAAATATACATCCAACAGCCCACATGTCCACAGCACTCGTGTAGTGCTTCGAACCAAGAAGCAGCTCAGGTGCACGGTACCAGATTGTGACCACAACTCCATTATCCGAAAGTGGTTTCAACGGAGCTTGATATACCCGCGCGAGCCCAAAATCAGCAATTTTCACTATTCCATTTTCTTCTCCATCACCCATGACCAATATATTCGAAGGTTTCAAATCTCTGTGTATAATCCAATTACTATGAAGATAATTCAATCCATTGAGAAGCTGCCAAAGAAAAGACTTAACAGTATAAGTGTTAATAGAATGTCCAACTTTGTCTCGGTGATGCCTGATGATTTCATAGAGATCGTACTCAGCGTAATCAAAGGCAAGATAGAGAGACATATCTGCAAAATTAATGTGGACATTAACAAGCTTCACAACATTCTCATGAGAAATCTCTCTGAGTAACATGATCTCGCGTATAGCAGTTGGCGAAACACCGTCTCCATCTTTAGATTGCTTAAACTTTTTGATAGCAATTGGTCTTTTAGGAGGAGTCTTGGTTTTAGCCAAGAATACAAGACCATAAGTACCTTCACCAATCTTACCAACGAGATTGTATTGTTGTAGCCACTCAGGTTTCGTACTAGTACTGTTAGATCTAGTGGAACCACCATCTCCCATTAGCTTCCTGAGAAATTATAAACAAAGCTTTGAAAAATCAGGTAAAGGAAATGGAACTTGTAATCTAATCTACAAATAGAGTGATAAGCTTACAAGCAAATGAAAATTTACAGAGTCAGATCTAGGACTCTTCGTAAACCTAAATTCTAAAAGAAACGATTCAGATTTAGCTAAATCTCTGGATCGTCTCATCTTTGAAATATAATTCATCGAAAGAAACACGAAACTTCAATACCAAATCGGAGAAAAAAGATGAAGTTCAGCTGAATTATGAAGCTAGAGAGAGAACAGTAACAAGTATTAAACCCTAAAATTACATACCCAGAGCTACGATGATTTAACCTAAAGATTCGATACTAGTTTCAAATTCCTATTAAAGCTCGAGGAGACCTATACGATCTTTTATATATAAATCAACATCTGGGAAATAGAAACTTGTAAAGGATCTAACCAGATAAGGCGATCAAATAAATAAAAATGTCGAATTTAAATTCGGAGGAGGAGCTAAGCTTGGAGGAGAGGAGACAAAAGCTAGCAAATTCCGGTGATTTGCATTTTATACCCTTATATTTGTAATTTAGCCAACTTGGTCCCAAAATTAATTTTATATGTTATATTTTTGAGTATTCATTATTCAAGTATATATATTTTTAGGCTAATTCTTTTATTTTTCAATATTTATTTAGGCTAATTCTTTTAATTTTCAATATTTATTTAGGCTAAATCATGTATAAGAAGTTTTATAAATTTTTATGAGGTCTCCTGCAAGAAACATTTTGTGCAGAAGCTAGTTCACATAGATACTTCATCATTATTCATTCTCCTCTAAGTAAATGTTCGAGCTCACAAAAGGACAAGCTCAGAAGCTATGGACATAATAGAATCAGACTCGATTAGTTAAGCTTTCAAAATCAGAAAACAACTTGTCTGAAAGATTATTATTGTAACTCAAAACCCCTTTGTGAATCATGTATATAGTGTTGAAGGAAACCATTTATAGTATCTCAACAACACCTCGGCTAACGATTTTGCCTTCATTAAGATCTTGAAAAGCTTTCCCAGCATCTTCAAACTTGTATTTACTTGAAACTCCATTTGTTAGATTAAAGATCCCTGACTCTGCCAATTTCACTACTTTAGGAAGATCTTGTCTTGCCCTTCCTCCATATGATCCTATAACTTTTATCTTCACAAAGGAGCTTGATTCAATATCATGTGATCTTAAGAACAACATTATTGACTATGCTAATGAAGTTAAGAAACCAAACCTTCCTACGAACAAGTCGGTTTATGTCAATTTCTCCAACAGAACCAGCTTGTGAGAGTCCAATCATAACAGCTTTGCCACCATCTTTGACACTTAGTGTGCATTGCATGAAAGTCTGAGGCTTTCCCAAGGCTTCAACAGCAACATCAACACCTTTCCCACCGGTCAATTCCTACCACGAAGAAAACAGTTTTTTCATATTAAGATCAATCAATGGAATTTTATGATCAATATCAACCATACTCTTATCCTTTCAACAGCATCTTCTTTAGCAGCATTGACAATATGAGTAGCACCAAGTGTTTTGGCCTTCTGCAATTTATCATCTTGAACATCTACAGCGATTATGTCCGAGGCTCCAAAAGCCCTTGCTATCTGTAAACAACTGATGCAACAACTCAAGTAAGGTTTATGATCATACAACTATCCTCAAACCAGGCAATAAACGAAAGATTCTACATTTAACATACCTCGAGCCAACTCCACCAATTCCAATAACTGCAATAGAATCTCCAGGACGGATCTCAGCAGCATGAGCCATAGCACCATATGCTGTAAAAACAGCACAGCCTAGAATTGCAGATTCAGTGTAGGGCAAAGACTCTGGTAAAGGAGCTAAACCATGAGCTGGTGTGACGCAGTACTCAGCCATGCCTCCCATACTGTACATATAAACTGGTGAATCTGCGGGAAAGTGAGAAATCAGAAATGTAAATCATGGTTCTACTGATGTTTAAAAAGTTTTCAAATTTACCATCATGTCGGAGAAACAGACGAGTTTGGCCATCGTAAAGAGTTCCTTTGGCTCTATTGTAAGCAAAGAAGTCTTCACATAAATCATCATGGCCCTGTATCAGAGTAAAAGGTATCAGCTATGAAATTAAGTCTCAAATAAACAGAATCCAATCCTCACCTTAGAACAATAAGAACAGGTTCCACAAGGCATAATGAAAGCTCCAACTACACGAGACCCGATTGGAAATCTGAAAAAAAAGTTGACAGATTTCAAGATTAATTCAAAACATTATGACTCAATTAGTGTTGATGAGAGAAAAAAAGGAACCTTTCAATGATCTTGTGATCAGTAAGTGGACCGTGTTCAACTACTTCACCAGTGATCTCATGGCCAATAACACAAGGACTAGAGAATGGTATCTCTCCTTTCATCACATGAAGATCAGAGTGACAAACTCCACAAGCTGCCACAAAAATACTAACTTTTAATATTCGAATCCAACAGATTATGTCAATATTAATTTTAATCCCTAAATTTCAGCTAAATCCAGGAAATGTAGGAGAAGTGAATACCTTTGGTTTTGATGAGAACTTCATTGACTTTAGGCCGAGGAATATGAAATTCTTCAATGGTTAGAGGCTGATTAGGCTCTCGATACACGGCTCCACGCATGAATCCCCCGGAGCTTACTTGATATCCAGCCATGGAAGACAGCGGAGAGGATTGAGAATCATAGCTGGAGGCTCCGGTTTGCAGAGACCTAGAGGAGAGAGAAGAGCCAACGGTGAGTCTAGTTAACGACAAGAGCTTCTTAGCGGCGGAGACACGGCGGAGAATTGGAGCAAACGCCATACAAACACGACGGAGGAAAAAAAGGTGATTGATCGGAGACTCGGAGTATTTGGGCAACGAAAGATATACTTGAAGTTGAAGACACTACAGAGATCTGAAAAGACCACGCGCCTGATCTGGAATTAACCAATATATCGCTGGACATGTTACTCACGCGCTAATACTGAGCGTGTGACTTGATGATATCCATTTTAAGGATGTTCAATCTGGGGTCCACATCTACGTGTATATCTTATCTACGAAATTAAGAATATTAATTAATACTCAATCCGTTTCGATTTTATAATTTATACATATAAAACTAAAATAATTTAAAAATCTCTATTTTAATTATATATTTACATAAATTTTTAAATAATCAATATCTTCTAATTATCTATTTAATATTTGTCACTTTTATTTTAATTTATAATTTTATTAAATAATAGTAAAAATTAAATATTATAAAACATTTAAAATTAGAAAATCTATTATTATGAAAGGGAGTACTAACTGAATTTTTCAATTAAAGACCTTTGGATTAGTTGAGAAAAATACATTTTGGGAATTTATTTAATTAAACATGAGTACATGATGATGAACTACTACTGCAAATTTAATACAAACGCAAAAAAAAAATAAAAAATAAAGCACACTAAAGTCTAGCTACTTGGCTCTAAGACCAGGAACGTTCTTGAGACCCATCTTACCAAGAATAAGTTTTGGTATGGCAGGAGGATTGTCAAGTCCCATACTACGACTAAACTCGTTGGCCAATTCCACAAGCCTATCTTTCTCTCTTCCTATCATCTTCTGTGAGTTGTAATAACCCAACCAAGCTTGATAAGCTGCCTCCTTGTTCCTCATCTCCACATGACATAACGCCTTTTGCACCTGTTTGTTCAAATCCCTCACAAAAGTCAAGTTTCTCATACCTATCAGCTAATCAAGTTCAAATTCTAGTTCTTGTCTCCTTCAAGATCAATGTGGTTCCGCGATGAGAAGGGCGGCTTACCTTTTTAACAGTTTCTGGGTCTATTGATGGTAGAGGGGACTTAGTAATGGGCAAGTCTCTAAGAGATGATAGAAAGTATTCCTCCCATGGAGCCAACAACAATATACCTTCTCCTTCTTTTCCTTTTCGCCCGGTTCTACCGAGTCTATGTATATATTGTTCTCTGTCTTTTGGCAATCCCACCTGTAGAAGTAGATAAATGTATACAACTCTGTAAAACCCAAAAAAAAAGTTTATAGTTGAGGTATGAGTTCTATAGTCTATACTAATGTATATGATTGATTCTTACCTGTAATACAAGGGTCACATCAGGGTAATCAACTCCTCTAGCAGATACATCAGATGTTACAAGAATCAAACCCTTGGATTTGCGGAACTCATTAGAAACTCTTGTCCTGTAACTCTGTGGTTTTCTAGAATGGATCTCTCTCACGTTTAAGTTTAGCTCACTAAGTAGATCAGCTACTAATTTTGTAACCATTGCAGTTGTACAGAAGACAATGACCTTCAGGAACCAGACTTAGTCAGAAATGGAAAAAATTAGTCACTTCGGGCTGTGATTGGTGCTGGGAAGCTTTTCTTTTACCTTATAGTCTACGTTATCCATAATGTGCTCGCGAAGAAGTGTGTACAGAAGAGAGAAATGTTTGTCCAGTGATGCAATCATGTGCATTTGCCTGACATGTTGATGTGTTTCTTCACTGCCTTCATGTACACAATTGACAAACTCGTAGTCCCGTCTCAGAGCAATAAGGCAAATTTGGCGAACCTTTAGAAACACAAACAAATTAAGATCCACTACAAAATGGGACTAACACAACAGAAACCAAAACCAAATGAATTATCCAAGAAGATGATACAGACCTCTTCAGGTACTGTGGCTGAAAATAGAAGAGTTTGTCTTTCCTTAGGAACCACAGAAATTATACTCTCGATATCCTTGCGAAAACCCATGTCCAAAAGATGATCAGCTTCATCAAGAACGAGAACTTTGACACCCTTCAACCTTGTTGCAAACCCTGGAGTGTTTTCAATATGGTCTTTGAGCCTTCCAGGTGTAGCTACTAAAATCTGACAATTTCAAATGACACTTATTATACTGGAGGCCAAGAGATCGAACTTTATGGATTTTCTCCAAAACTGAGCCTCAACTTCATAAATAAACGATGGCAAACAATATTCACCTGGCAAGGATTTGTTTGCATACGCTTTTGTTCTAAACCAAGTCTTGTGCCACCAATAACAACTTGAACACCAATAGTTGGATGATACTTTAGCAAGGTGTTTGCTTCTGTAGCAGCTTGATTGGCAAGTTCTCTAGTTGGGCATACCACAAGCGCAAGAATTGGAGGTCGTTTATTATCCGGGCTTGTAGGAGGAGATGTGACAACTACTTCAACTGATGGAAGCTTAAGAAGTAAACATCAACAATAAAACAGAAACCGGCTATTAGAGGCGGGTCTAATCCAATATCAAATGGCTAACTTATTAATTTCATGGTATGTCTCACCAGAAACGCTACAGTTTTCCCGGTTCCTGTTTTGGCTTTAACTAGGACATCTTTACCTGCAAAAAACAGAGAATGCCTAAGAAACAAAGGATTCACAAAGTTACTATTTGTTTCTTTCTACTACTAGAGGTGAAACAGGTGGAGATCATATAAAGCCTTATAGAATCATAGTTACTAATTCATGGTGTCATTTTCTCTGTGCATTGACCTAAAATAAGCACAATAAAAAACATATACCTTTGAGAATTGTAGGGAGAGTAGCTTCCTGAACAACAGTCATTGACTCGAATCCAGCATCCTTGATTGCTTTTAGTGATAAGGGAGATAACGGATACTGATCAAATCTGTTAAAAACCATTTTAGCATACAGAGTAACTTTCAGTCAAACAACACCAATTGATCAGAGTAAGTAACCCACACACAAAAACTCTTAAGGTTGATGTACTCATAATGATTCAACATCACATAGAATGATAGAAGAAACTTGATTTGCAAAAACGTTACCTTGTCTTAGTCAAATAAGAATCTGAAGTTTTCACATCATTAACATTTTTTGGTATATCAAACCCAAAAGCAGAAACTGCTTTCTTCTTAAGAAATTCATAATCTTCATCCTCTTCCTCATCCTCTTCACTAAGTAAATTACCAAATCCTCCCATTGCTAAACTCTTCACATCATCATCATCATCACTATCTCTATCTCTCCTAAAACTTGTCTCTTTTCTCCCACGAACAGACTTCTGACTGCTTTTGCCCAGAATTCGACTATTCAATCCACTTTCTCTATCACCACCATAACGCTTATCCCTAAATGAATCAACTTTATAGCGAGTTCCTCTCCTTTCTTGGGTTCTTCCACTGCTACGATTCATTACATCTGGACCCGAATCGTCATCGTCACGTGACGATCCGGTTCTAAAACCACTCACCCAGTTACTGAGCTCTTCCTCATCTTCGATCAAGCTCTTTGACGATCGAATTTCTCCTACATCTCGACTCGAACGGGTTGAGAAGTTTATGCGAGACTCTAATTCAAAGTTATTCAATCTAAAATAGAATATTCGGAAGAGAAATGAGATGGAGCTGGAAGAGGAATGATAAGTGTGATAAGTGCTCGGAAGAGAATAAGTGAAGAATCGTCTTCGGAGAGGGAACTTAAAAGGCATGACTTTAACTATAATAACCGAGACTTATCGTCGCCGGTGACCGGGAAAATTCGAGGCAAGTGAGAGGGTTTAGTGACTTTAGTCAAGTGAAGGTTTCCTCAGTTTCGGTGGTTTAACAAATAACAATACTTAAAACGACGACGTATCTAAGTTTGAAAAACGACATGTGTTATGTGTTGAAATGTAAAACGGCAGGTCGTTTCTCCCTGTGACGCTTTAAATTGTTGGAGCATACATTTACATTAACATTATTATTCATTACATTTTTTATTTTAATTAATAAGGTCAACCTTGGTAAGTTAAGAGTTTTAAATGATAGCAAAATTCCAAGGTTGACCTTAACTACCATAAGGTGTATTTCTGACAACATAAAAGTAAGAAGACTGATATTGAATAACCAATGAAATCACGGGACGTATCTGGGAAAAAAGAAAATGCGAGATTTTTATTCGGGTGTCGTAATGAATGGGTGTTACACGTGGCATTCAACCAGACTGTCAGTTGTTAGTTAAAGCAGACTAGCGCGTGACTTTAATTTTATGTCTTTTCCCCGCGCCAACTCTTTTACCAAGATAAAGCTTTCAGACAAATCCCTCATGGCAGTCCTCTGTTACGACAGCCTTTGATTATTTATTTTCTTTTTAATTATTTAAATGATAAGGAATCTTAATCTAACTCTGATTAAATCGGAGGCACAAAATCTCTGTCTTCCATCTTTGTTTTGCTGAGTTTTTGCTGCTTTACTCTTTATCATTGTCCTTTGTTTTCTGGTTTTAAGATCGACTGTTTTCTTAACAAGTGTAAGTTTAAAGCTATTGTCTTAGCTCTCCAGTTAGTTTTAGGTGGTTATAGAACAGTTAAATGTAAGTTCCCTTACTGATCTTGAACTCCCAATCAATGTATAAAAGCTTTATCTAGATGTAAAAGTCTTTTAATTCTGTTGAACCTTTATGTTTTGATGGACCACACTTTTTTTGAAATCAACATAGTGCGTTTTGATTGTTCATGCTGAGAATCTTTAGTTTCTAATTATCTATGCCTCTTACAGATAACAAAACATGGCTGCGGAGCTTGTAAGTTTTGCAACAAGTGAAAAGCTTGCTGATGTGGACTGGGGTAAAAACATTGAGATCTGTGAACTAGCTGCTCAAGATGAAAGGTATGACTAGCCAGGACTTTTCCAGTAAAGCTTAAACCAAAATCTGACTTTTGAGTCTTCTTGGACATACTTTCACTTTCTTTTCTTCTGATAATGAGTTCATCTACTAACAGGCAAGCAAAAGATGTTATCAAGGCTATCAAAAAACGCTTGGGAAGCAAGAACTCAAATACTCAATTATATGCTGTCCAAGTAGTTTACTGTTTATCATTGTTTCATGGTTCGGATAATGTCGTATCTTTGAACGTTTTGTTAACTTAAACTGTTAAGTTTTCTTCGTTTGTTGCAGTTACTCGAGATGTTAATGAATAATATTGGAGAGAATATTCATAAGCAGGTGATAGATACAGGTGTACTCCCAACACTTGTGAAGATAGTAAAGAAAAAAGTATGTTCATCTCTGTTTCTTGATGTTACTTCTCTACAATTTTGAGAGTTAAGTTGCTTATTTTAGTTTTGATGGCATTTTTGGAACACTCTTTTTAGTCAGATTTGCCTGTAAGAGAGAGGATTTTTCTCCTTCTTGATGCAACTCAAACCTCTCTTGGTGGTGCTTCAGGGAAATTTCCTCAGTATTATACGGCATACCATGAGTTAGTGGTGAGTTTGAAACAAGAACACTCAGATTCCATGGTTCTGAATTAGATAAGACTGAGAGCTTATCATATTGTTATCTTATGTTACATCTAGAATGCTGGAGTTAAATTTACTCAGAGACCTAATGTTACTACACCAGTTGTGGTCACTGCTCAAGCCGTTCCGAGAAATACACTCAATGAAGAACTTGCATCTGCTAGACATGAGGGGACTGCAACTACTCAGCAACGAGAATCTCAAACTGTTTCTCCTTCGAGGTATCATCTTCTACAAATGTCAGTTATAAATGATGTTAAGAGATTTATGCTGTTTTGTCTCTTTGCGTATAGCATTTTACAAAAGGCTAGTACAGCATTAGAAGTTTTGAAGGAAGTTCTTAATGCAGTTGATTCTCAAAATCCTGAGGTATATGATTTAGCTCTTGACTTTGTATACTTACCTCATTAAAGAGACATTCCTTGGCTCCCTTTTCGATCTATGTTTGATCCACTTTTGTTCATCTAGGGGGCAGGAGATGAGTTTACTCTTGATCTTGTCGAGCAATGTTCGTTTCAGAAAGAGCGTCTAATGCACCTCGTCATGACATCAAGGCAAGTTTCATATCTCTCTTTGTTTACAGGACATGTTAAAAGTGTCTTGTCTTTTCAAATATATCATCCAGTTTTGTTTATACAGGGATGAAAAAGCAGTTTCTAAAGCAATTGAACTTAATGAGCAACTTCAGAGAATTCTCAATAGACATAAAGATTTGCTCTCTGGTAGAATCACAGTGCCTAGTAGGTCTACTACATCTAATGGATATCATTCCAATCTCGAACCTGTCCAGCCTACCTCAAATGGTCACCCAAAACTCGAGCTAAAGGCTTCTAATGCAAATACCAAACCAAGCAGCTCTATTCCTAGCCCTGTCCATCATAAGCTTGAGAAAGACGACGCAAAAGAGGAGCCTGAGCAGTTATTCAGAAGGTCTATCCCCTTACATTATTACTCAATCTCTAACTAAATGTTTTCTTGATACTAAGTCCAAGGATCCATGTGGATGTCTGTTTGCAGATTGCGAAAAGGGAAAGCCAGAGCAAGATCTGAGGATGAAGAAGAGCCATCACCTCCACAAGGTTTACCTGGCTCAGCAATACATAACCAAAGACTCAATCGTCCACTTATTCGTCCTTTATCATCAGAAGAGCCATTACGCAGTGGTGATACTGATAGCCATTTGCGATCCCCGCCTGTTGTGATTCCACCACCACCTGCAAAACACATTGAGAGGGAAAAATTCTTCAAGGAGAAGAATGTCGATGGTGTCTCAGGTTTACCAGATCATATGAGAGGCCTTTCTTTGCATAGCCATGATGGCTGCAGCTCACGCAGTGGAAGTGTAGACTTCAGTGACTGAAAACAATCAAAGCTCTCATCATCATATATATGTTATCTATAGAGGTTATTGTATTTCCTATTTTATGTAATGAAGCTGAAAGTTAAAATGCTAAGTTCATAACATAGGATATAACTAGTTGATCTGGTCAACTGCATAGATATAATGTTGAAACTTCGAATTCACATAAACAGAAAGATACAGAGAGATTGAATATTAAACAACAGAAGTGAAAGTTTCTTTCTTAAGCTTTGGGATGCTCTTGGCAAGAATGTGCTTCTTTGACATGTTTCTCATATTCATCTTCTTCTTCCTCCTCTTCTTCTTCAATCTCATCCTCCACATCTTCTTCATCTTCATCAAAGCCCTTAACAGCACTAGAAGACGGACCTGGACTCCTTGCTTCTCCAACGATCTTCATAATGTCTTCAACACTTTGAAGGGAGAAGCTTGAACCATCTCTCTTATAATAGGCCGCTTGAGCAGTTTCTGTAAGCTCCTTAGGCAAGTTCTTCAAGTACCATGGATGCTTCTTGATCTCTTTAAGTGTAATTCTCTACATAAGTTTGTCAGATCTCATCAGAAGGAGAAAGTCTAAAAACTAAAAAAAGGGTTTAAACTAAGAGAAATGAGAAAGTACCTTAGCTGGATTAGTGACAAATATGCGAGAGAGAAGGTGTTTACATTCCTGAGATATATGAACATAATCCGGAATCTTGTACTGAACAGCCATTATACGCTGCAATAACATGTTCACAACACCATAAAACACTTACTAGAAGAATAGGATCATTGAAGAAAGCAAAAACAATATACTTGGATTGTTTTCCTGAAGTTTTTAGGATCATCAGGATCTTCAAATGGGTAACCTCCAACCAACATTACATAAAGAGTCACACCGCAAGACCAAACATCCGCATGCTACATAACATAATCATCACCAAGTAGTTGACATTAACAAGTTGAAACATAAGGATCAAAACATTGAAGTAATATTTTTACCTTTCCATCATATTCTCTTCGAGAAAGAACTTCAGGTGCAATGTATGCTGGAGTACCAACAGTTGATTTAGGTCTAGAGTGAAGCAGAGATGACTACACAAGAAGAGATGAAACAAGTTTAGATCAAATCCAAGTTGAAAAAAAACAAGAGAGTACTGATGAATGACCTTGGAGTAACCAAAATCACAGATTTTCAATAGCGGCGCAGGACTACCATCAAGCAAAGTATTCTCAAGCTTCAAATCTCTATGACATATTTGCTACATAAACAAATAAAGATTATTAAGCAAAATGAAACAAAGATCATATGATTTAGTAATGTTATGTAATCATACCAAAGAGTGACAGTAATCAACACCACAGATCAGTTGCTGAAAGAAGTATCTAGCCTGAGAATAAAAAGATAGAAACATGGATCAAGAAACTTATGATTTTGAGAAAGAACAAAGATGATATATCAAACCTCAGCTTCACTGAAACGACCAGCATTACAGATACGTTCAAAGAGTTCTCCTCCAGAAGCATACTCCATAACAATAGCAAGATGAGTTGAAGTCAAAACCACCTGCAAAAAAACCCATTTTAAACTTTCTCTACCGCTATGATTAGTTAGTTAACATACACAAATCAACAAACCTCCTTGAATCTGATAATATTAGGATGCCTAAGTGATCTGTGATTGATAATCTCTCTGGCTACATTCTCATCTATCTACAAACCAAACCATCAAATCTCAAATCATTAAATGAGTTAAAGTATTAAAAAAAGCAAAACTTTTTTTTCTGAGAAACCAAAAAGATCAAACCTTTCGACCTCTCTCAATATATTTCATAGCAACGAGTTCTTTAGTCTCTTTGTGTTTAAGTAGACGAGCCACACCAAAATTCCCAGCTCCTAAATCCTTCACAACTTCATACTTGTCCATTTCTTCTTCCTCCAAATCAATTTCAAGTTATGTATCTATGAGTGTATATATATACTTGTGTATATGTACGTAAGAGCAGTCAGCACACTTGGATCTTATAAAGAGGTGTTACATAGGGAAGGGATCTGAGATTTCTCCAACACTTGCGTGTATACTTACAGTCAATATGTATGTATCGATGATGGAGGAGTAAACGGAGGAGATGGGTGATGGGTATGGAAGTGAGGCACGTGAAAGTGAAGAGGCTGCTCGAGTTCCGATGACCACCTTAATCTAACGGTCATTATTCGTTCTCTTTAATTTGATTTATAACTTTCAAAATAATTTAATTATTTCTCACAATTATTAATATAGAAAACTAAATGACTTTAATATACAATCTACTAATCTAGTGATCATGTTATAAAATACTATAACTTATAAATTGGCTAATATATGATATGTTTTAAACACTATTTTTGCAAATCTGCATGATAATATTTTTGTTACTAGTATTATATAAACGAATAAAAATAGTGTTAAATGTTAAATCATTATGTTAAAAAATAGTGTTAAATGACACTGTTTGTCGCATGGTCCAGGTCGGTTAAAAAGAGACAAAACCCATTGGTTACTTCGTGTATTAATAAATTACTAGATTTTGCATGTATATTATATCAACCGACCATAGCTAAGTTATACGTTACCAATTACACTGAGTTTACAGCCAAACCGGCCATCACATGTCATATTTATTGTTATTGATTCATAACCATTCTTCATGTTGTAATAAATATCATGTTTAATTGTCAAACCTTATATTATATAATAATATGTATATATATTAAGGTTTTTATGAAATTTATAACCCATAAAGATACATGTGAACTAGCTTTATCTACTATGGGTCAAGCTATTGTAACCACGTGGGATTGCTGCATACTTTATCATCATTAATTCAAGAGAATGGTCAATAATTACTCGTGGGTATTATGAAACTTTCGGATAGTTTTATACTATATGATACCCAAAATTGAGTTTCTTGGTTGTTATATACTCTACATCGATCTTATGGGCCTTTGTAAGGTTTAATCTCTTGTTGGCTTAAGGCCCATATATTTGTCTGTCATGGTATAGCAAGATAATGTTAGACTTAGCCACTTGACTAGCGAAATTGGTGTGGTGTTGGTGTGCCACTAGCTCAGGGCATTCGGTTTACTCAGTTTAATCGGTTCGATTTTTTGGTTTTTCGAATTGTTCGGTTTTCAAAAATTAATTCTGAAGTGAACCGAACAAAATATCGGTTTGTTCGGTTCGGTTTTNATATTTTATATTAATTAATAATAATAAATTAATTAATAATAATATATGATATTAAAGTGGTTATAATTTTAAATAGAAAGAATATGAAGAATTTTTTTAATAAAAGATGATAAAATCAATAAAAAAATATGAGTAAAATGATTAATTTCTATTTAGCAAGCAGGAGAGAAAAGTATAGATTCTTAGAATTATTATAAGAATAAAGTTATGGTATTGTCAAGTAAAAAGATTCAAGGCGAAGGAGGGAAAATGCGTGAATAAGCTGAAACAATACCATTTTGAATATAGCGTTTGGGATTATCCGGATCAGGATTCCACTGTATCTCACTTACGTTTGGCGTTTCAACAAACGCAACTGTGAATTCTCCCATCTTCTCCATTTTACCACGCTTCCCAGCTCTCAAAACCAGCCCACTATTTCGCACATATGAAAATATCCCATTGGTGAGCTTAACAATATCGCCTGCCTCGAAAACGTCGCACTCATCTCCCCATAACTGTAAGTGAACCGCAGCTGTTTCATCTGCCGCTAATGCAATGCAGTTCTTCCCATTTGCAGCCAATGTCGATGATCTGGCTTTATCGAGGATAATGAAACGTGTGTTTATATTGTTTTGGGCTGCCGGAACTATGTCCTTGATTACAACATTCATTTTTTTCTGGATTTATCTCCTGGAACTGAATAATGAATGATATCAAAAATCTAAAGGAAGAAGCAAGCAACACAAAGCACAATCCAGTAGTATCAAGAGAAACACGTATATATACTCCACTTGAAACTTCTTCTAGCACAAGCCAACAAATCTATATCTATATGAATTTCAAAAGTTCATATAGGCATTTTAACGAACACTTGGTCTGCAAAATTTTATTTAGTTCAAATCTATCAAATCAAAAGCTCTAATGATTCTATCACGATTTATTCTAGGATGTTCTTAATAACTTTAATAAAATCAGTATCCGATAGGATCACATCATCGTAATTTTATAATAATCTCAATTGCAAACAATTGTTTACAAACTAATGAAAATCACATAAACGTACCGATTAGAGCAGAGACACTTGAGTCTATGATTAAATCACCAGTAATGAAGAAAAAAGTGACGAAGAAAACGCCGATGATTGCGGATACACAGGTGACGAAGAAGCTGAGCTTGAGGTTTCCACTAAATTCTAAGTTCTAACACACAACAAATTGTTGATAATAAAATATTATTTATTTATCATCCATTGCATTCCCGCGCCTGTTTGGGCCTAACCCATTATGGACAATATTTTTTTGAATATTATGGGCCGGCCCGCTAAATTTGTGGACGAGAAAATTAGTTTAGATCTATCATGGCTCAGCAGGTTAGTGGACATACACATACTTAATTTTCATATTTAAAAATATTATTAAAAATGAAATTTAATTTAAATCTAAAAATAATTTTTATTGTAAATATTCTAGTTTTTATACTTTTACTTTGTTTATATTAACAATGATATTTGTTTATGATAATAAATAAAATTAGAAGGAAAAAAATGCATTTATATAAAAATATTTCACTAATATAAAAAATAGCAAATTAATTCTAACAACTCTTAAGATCAAGACACATCAACATGCATGTGCATGAAACATATGATCATACAACCAAAGATGTAAAAAATAGAGCAAAATCTAAGAATATAAATTAGATGCAGAAGCAAGTCTAGTTCCAAAATAAGTAAACTTAACTGAGATTCTTAAATCTTAACCAACAAAAAAGAGCAAAAAAAAATAAAAATATAACTAAGGTTTTTTTGGTTTTAATTAATGATAAGATATAGTTCAAAATCACAAAATAAAGGTAATTTACATCATCAATCAAACCATAGAAACCATGATAGTAGCTAAATCTGGAAATAACACAATTTGTTGACCAAAATATAACTAAGGTTCATTTTGATGATGATGCAGCTTCTTCCTTTTTCTCGATGAAGTCTTCAACAATCTTTGGAGTTTCTCTTAGTAGTCTCTCTTGCTCTGAAGGTTCCTTCAAAAGCTCTCTTTCATCTAGATACTCGTCCAATGTACAAAGTAATAGTCAAGGTGTTTCAAATGTTAATATCATCATATAAACAAAATATTTAAATATCTATTCAATTTTTTCTAGACTCTTTAAAGGATATATTATTCTTCGTCCTTTATCATTAGCATGGTCGATGCGTAGTTGCAAAACCCTAAGCTGCCTTTTAATCCACTGGTTTTTTTACACAACAAAGTTAGATACAAAGACCAAAACACACATGAGTAACTTTTGTGCTTTCTTTCAAACGATACTTTTGACTTACATGTTTTGTTATTTCCTCATGGAGTGACTTAGCTTTCTCTTCCATCTCCACCTATTATAAGAAAGATAAAACCAAAGTTAAGGTTTAGTTTTGTGTTGTACAGACATTTACATTGCTTTAACAACTTACAACACTTGGCTGTTCTAGAAGGCCGTCCATTACTTTTTTCTTCAAATCGTTAATCTCTTCCTGTAAAAGAATGTGAAGATTCTAGGGTTTTAGTAAGTTTTTGAACAGTCAACTAAAGAAACCACTCCATGCAACATATCTAGTCCATAAACTAATACGTAAATTTAGGCAGTAGTCTAGAGCATTTACTAGTTTTTAAAAAAATATAATTTTTATATATTTTAGGTTTAATTTTTTGTTAAGACATATGAGTCTGAAGTATATTTCAGACTAATTTAAATACCTCTTTTAGGTCAGAATCTTCCAACTTGGAGATCTTAACACCATCTTCCAATCCATCAACATACACAAGTGTACCCTTACTCTTATCTTCACCAATTTTAATACCTACCAAAAAAAAAAAAANNNNGATACAAATAATCTCACAACTCTTGCTTACCTCTAACCTTGAGGACTTGATAAGCTATAGGGTCTCTAGGGTCATTTCTGACTTTCACAAAACTTCCCACTAACTTATCCTCTATGCTCTCGTTTTGCTTTAGAATCTCTTCTATTAGGGTTCTACGTAGGTAAACTAGTTTTATGTTATCTATGCATATCATGGCCAAACCTGTTGCTTGCATTACAAGCTTCACTTCATTTGGTGACCTTTCTATCTTTTGCTTCTTGCTCGACACAACAAAGTCTTCATCGTCTTCACTTATGTCACCTATCAAAAGTCTCAATGGCTTCATTATCAAGGTTCTCTTTGAAGTGATCATTCAAAAGGTTATAAATCCTATTTTTATTCACACACTTCGAACTTAAAAACATGCATCATTTATCATATATATATATATAGACTCGATATTGTACACTAAATAATAGAAAGCATGTTACTTAAAGATGATAATAATATCTCAATGAATATGTAAATATAAACTGAGAAAGTTAAGTATTTACTGGAGGTCAACGTGTCATCACCATACATCTTCGCAAAAGTCTTGTCAATGCATCTATCTAGACAAAATTTAGGACAGTCCCTGAAATAAACAGGTAGATAGATACGTTCAAACTAGATGTCACAACAGTTAAATGCTTTAATAATGCATCATGAATATCAACTAAGTGTTCGTTTGTGAGACAACAAAAAAAAACATGAAGAGAGAGAGATATACTTGAAGTCATAGAGTCGTAGGTCTCCTCCTTGTCTGCAGAACAAACACCAGTCCTCATACGTCTCCTCCTCCTTTATCACGACCTTGGTTGCATTCATATCTCTCGCCATGGCTCTAACTCTATTTATTATTATGTTTACTGACAAATGTGCAAGAAGAAAACTTATTGTTAATTATGATTAGAGATGGAGATTAGCCAAATATATAGCTGTGTGAATGGTGTTAAGATAAGATTTTCAAGGGGTTTTAAAAAATTCAAAAGTCATTATGATTTGTTTCTATATATATTATTAACCTAATCAGTCATGTCAAAGAATACATGGTTTTGACCAAACACAAATGGCTAAAAATCAGTATGATTTGTTTCTATATATATTATTATCCTAATTAGTCATATCAAAGACCACATGGTTTTAACCAATCACAAATAGTCAAAAATCATTATGATTTTTTCCAATATTATACAGCAGCCAGTCATATAATCGAAAACATATCTAGGACACACAATTTCAAAAGGTTATTTGGTAAATGTAAAGCGTTTCTATTCTTTAATAACATATTAAGCAATAAACCATTTTAAATATATTAGACTATTAACGAATGGTGATCATTTTTTGGAGTCTAAAAATCTGATAGTGTTAGGAAGAAGAATGAGCAATAGATAAAAATATTAAACCGAGTGAGTTTTAATAATTTTTTATCTTTTGTATATTTCGGACAAGTTTTCAGTTAAATATATCTTGATAATTAGTGTCGTAAATTGTTTGTACTAGTGTTAATTACTTTTCTATTTCATCATTTGAACATTATTTTGTACAATGAGTTCGTGTTGATAAAAAAATATATATCATAGTCTAGTAAATTTTAAATATTATGAATTTAAAATATTAATTATTTTAAAATCTAAAGTAAATTTAAAACTCATTTTTCTTGTCAATATTTTAATTTTTATACATTTATTTCCTTTATATTAGCACATTTTATATTCACTTCATGAAAATATTATAAATATCATAATATGATTGTAATAAATATTTAATACATGTTGTAAGCAATGATATTGGTTTATGCTAATAAATAAAAATTAGAAGCCAAAAAATGTATTTATAATAAATAAATAAATTCACTATAGGAAAAAAGATTTAGCTAAGATTGGTAAGAAAGAAAAAGAATCCTAAAATAGCAAACTGATTCCAACAACTCTTATGATCAAGACACGTCGATATACATGTACATAAAACATAATAAAATATAACAACAGAACAAAATCTAAGAATATAAATTTGCTGCAAAAGCAAGTCTATTTCCAAAATAAATAAATAAACATAACTAAGATTCTTAACCAACAAAAAAAACAAGAAAGAAATATAAAAAATTAATTGAGGTTCATCTTCAAGATGATGCAACTTCTTCCTTTATGAGGATGAAGTCTTCAACAATCCTTGGAGTTTCTCTTAGTAGTCTCTGCTGCTCTGAAGGTTCCTTCAGAAGCTCTCTTTGATCTAGATACTCCTCCAATGTACAAAGTAATAGTCAAGGTGTTTCAAATGTTAATATCATCATATGAACAAAATATTAAAATATCTATTCAATATTTTCTAGACTCTTTAAAGGATATATTCTTCTTCGTCCCTTATCATTTGCATGGTCGATGCGTAGTTGCAAAACCCTAAGCTGTCTTTTAATCCACTGGTTTTTTTTTACACAAGAAAGTTAGATACAAAGACCAAAACACATGTGAGTTGTTTATTTAACTTTTGTGCTTTCTTTCAAAAGATACTTCTTACTTACATGTTTTGTTATTTCCTCATGGAGAGACTTAGCTTTCTGTTCCATCTCCACCTATTAGAAGAAAAATAAAACCAAAGATGAGGTTTAATTTTGTGTTTATACATAAAATTACATTGCTTTCATAACTTACAACACTTGGCCGTTTTAGTAGACCGTCCATTACTTTTTTCTTTAAATCTTCAATTTCATCCTGTAAAAAAATGAAGATTCTAGTTTTTGTAAAATTTTGAACAGGTAAAAAAAAAAACCACTCCATGCTATACCAGAACAAACCGGATCTTGTATATAACCACCGGCGGAACTAGAAAATTTATTTATGGTTGTTAAAATTTTTTTATAAATATTTTCTGAGAGTAAATATAACAATTAAATTGATTTTTTTAGAATTTTTAGCAAAAATACATCGTTACTATCTCCCTCCGCCCCTGTATATAACAACAATAAAAGAGATAAACAAGCAACATGTATAGTCCAAAACCTAATGGGTGAACCTAGCCGGTATTCTAGAGCATTTTACCGGTTTTAAAAAATATATTTTTTTAATTTTTTCAATTTAGAGATATTTTTAAAGTTATAATTTTCTTTTTTGTAAAATTAATTTTTGTGTGTATTTGATAAATTCAGATTTAGGGTTTGTTGGTTTAGAAGTATATTTTAGGTTTAATTTTTTGTTAAGACATATGAATTAGGTTTCAGACTAATTTAATTACCTCTTTTAGGTCAGAATCTTCCAATTTGGAAATTTTGACACCATCATCTATTCCATCAACATACACAAGTGTGCACTCACTCTTGTCCTCAACAGTTTTAATACCTACGAAAAAAAGAACAAGATCAAGCATTGTACATTTCATCTACTTAAAACAAAGAAATAAATACAAATTAATAATCTCACAACTCTTGCTTACCTCTAACCTTGAGGACCTGATAAGCTATAGGGTTTCTTGGGTCATTTCTGACTTTGACAAAACTTCCCACTAACTTATCTTCTATGCTCTCGTTTTGCTTTAGAATCTCTTCTATTAAGGTTCTACGTAGGTAAACAAGTTTTATGTTATCTATACATATTGTGGCCAAACCTGTTCCTTTTATTTCAGCCTTCACTAACTTTGTTGTCCTTTCTATCTCTTGCTTCTTGCTAGACTCAACAAAGTCTTCATTGTTTTCACCTATGTCACGTATCAAAAGTCTCAAAAGCTTCAAGTCATCATCAAGATTCTCTTTGAAGTGATCATTCAAAAGGTTATAAATCACACACTTCGTATGTAAAAACATGCATCATTTATCATATGTATATAGACTCGATATTGTACGCTAAATAATAGAAAGCATGTTAGTTCAAGATGATAATAATATCGCAATGAATATATAAATAAATATAAACTGAGAAACTTAAGCACTTACGGCAGATCAACGTGTCTCCATCCATCTTCGCCGTATTCTTGTCATTGCAGCTCTCGTGATAAACTTTAAGACAGTCCCTGAAATAAACAAACACGATGAGTTAAACAGGTAGATACATATGTTAAAACTAGATGTCTTAAATGCTTTGATAATGCATCATGAACATTGACTAAGTGCCAAATTCGTTTGTGAGACAGAAAAAAACATGAAGAGAGAGAGACTTATACTTGAAGTCCTGAGAGTTCTCCTCCTCCTTCATCATGACCTTGGTTGCATTCATATCGCTGGCCATCACTCTCACTCTATTCACTATTATGTATACTAACAAATGTGTAAGAAAAAAACTTATTGTTAATTATGATTAGATGAGGAGATTAGCCAAATATATAGATGTGAAAGTAGTGTTAAGATAAGATTTTCAAGGGGGTTTTAAAAAATTAAAAATTCATTATGATTTGTTTCTATATATATTATTACCCTAATCAGTAATATATACATGGTTTTAACAAATCACAAATAGCCAAAATCATTATGATTTTTTCTATATTGTAACCCTAGCTAATCTGTCATATCAAAGAATGCATGGTTTAACCAAACACAAATAGCCAAAAGTCATTATGATTTGTTTCTATAGATATTAAATCCCTAATTAGTCTTATCAAAATAACATATGTTTTAACCAATCACAAATAGTTAAAATCATTATGATTATGCCAATCATATCATCGG
Organism: Leavenworthia alabamica; assembly: GCA_000411055.1. NCBI lineage: Eukaryota > Viridiplantae > Streptophyta > Magnoliopsida > Brassicales > Brassicaceae > Leavenworthia > Leavenworthia alabamica. The sequence continues at coordinate 88,939 of KE157537.1, forward strand.
AAACATATAGTTTTAATAATTCAAAAATAGCTAAATATCTTTTTTGATTTTTTCCATATTATCCAATGCCATTTTTGTTATTCATATCTAGGAAATGTATTATTAATTTGCACACAATTTCAAAGGGTATTTCGTAAATGTAAAACGTTTCTATTCTTTAATAACATTTTAATTTATTTTTTTTAATATATTAGGCTATTAGCTATCAAGTTTTGTATTCTGACACGTGACAATGTTCGGAAAAAGAATGAGCTATAGATAAAATTATCGAGTTTTATTAATTCTGTATCTTCAGTATATTTAAGACAATGATATTTGTTCTGTCAGTTATCTAGTTAAATATCTTTTGAGAATGAATTTTGTAAATGGTTTGCACTAGTGTTACTTTTCTATTTCACCATTTGAATTTATATTTTGTACAATTAGTTCGTGTTGATAAAAGATATCATAATCTAGTATGAAAAACATTAAAATAAGAGGAGGATTCATTCATTGATTCATACATGTTTTGTAATATCTTATAACTACAGAGTTTCGTGATCCTCTAAGAATAAGAGGAGGATTCATTCAAAGAGATTATTTAAGATAGAACAATCAGAAAATGAACTATGTTTCATGGCCTTAGTTTTTGTGAGAGTCACTTCTTCAGCAACTCAACCAGATATATATACTTAATCTTTGTTTATGAATCAATGATCTTATGGTATTAAATTGTTCAATTAATGCTTCTAGCAATTTGAAAACATAGATCATATGATGTACATTAACCTATACCTAGTTGTGTTTTGTATATATGAATCCTAACTCTATATCCTTTGAATACAAATTAAAATATATAAATACAATAAAAAAGTATATATATGAGTGTGTTGTACTTTGTGAGCGTTAAATGAAGATGAGGCAAGTAATAAGACCGAAGACAAACGTAAGCGGTCAGTGAAAAGAGACCACATCTCTTTCTCCATCGTAAACCGGGCTGTTTCCCTCGGTTATTGGTGCTTGGTTTCCGCTGACACCGACATGTCCGGTTCCAGGTTACTTTGTTCTTCACCGTTAGATTCAACTAGAAACGGACGATGCAGATCTTTTTATGTCTTTTCTATCTCTTTAGTTTTTGTAACTTGTTCTTCAGTATTTCTCCCGAGCCTCTCAGAGACACCCTAAATAACCAAACTCAAGCATTTGATATGGCTTAAAATTTAATATTCTAGTTAAAATTTTGTGTATGAAAATGAGATTTAATTACAAATAAGATCTTCTTGATTCGAAAATAATGTTATGCCTAAATAAGATAGACAAATAAAATGGTGGTGTCTTTATGCTTTAAAAACATGTTCATTACATTGAAATGAAAACTGATCTTAAATAGAAAAATTTGACACGGGCCGATATGAGGACAAAACCTATGTTTTTTTTGTCATTTTCACGATATTTATTATGTACATTGCATTGCCCTTAGACTAACGAAACCAACGTTATTTGTAAACTGGTGGAATCATATGAAAAAAACGGGAGGGAAAAGTTACCATGGTTACTTAATTATTTACAATTGTTACATAATTATTACTTTGATCGTTTCTTTTGCAAAATAGTAAGAATGTCAAACTACATGAGTCAAATTTTTTTCATTTAGTAGTCAAAATCTATAACATTGCACAATCATTTCTACCATTACTACTAGGGTTAAACATTTGGGTAAACAGATCGGGTTCGAATAAAACACACTCGGCTTCGGGTATATCAGGTTTAGAAATCTAGTCCCAATAGTATAATTTTGTCGGGTTTGGATTCGGGTACGGATCGGTTTCGGATGAAAAAATATTGAAAAAAAGAAAAAAATTATTAAATTTAAAAAATATTAACTAAAATTTCACAAATATAATTAAAAAATTTATGATAATTTAATTAGTTATATATATAATATATATAATTAGATTTTTGGGTTTTAACCGACGAGTTCGGATTCGGATACGGGTTTTCGGGTTTACAAGTCTAGCACCTAATAGAATAATTTTCCAGAATCGGATTCGGATAATATTTTTCGGATCGGATTCAAATCGGATACTTCGAATTGGTTATTTTGCCCAAACCTAATTACTACTTTATTTTTTTACCTAAAAAGACAAAAAAAAATTGTAAGTCGTTGAGGTGGAGCCAAAGGCAATAATAGGGTAATAATAAATCGGGACGAACGTACTTGTCTTGCATTCAATAAATTCAATACACTGTATACGCATTTACCCATACACAATATATACATATATATATATGTCATAATTAGGGTTTTGTATACTAGCTAGAATTCAAAAATAATATGATCATATGGCTATCATGTAACTTTTTTTGTAGTGTGAACAATATATATTTGGTCTAGAAATTACAACAAATTATTTAAAAATTTCGATTCTAATTAGTTTGTGAGTATAGTGTAAAAACTTCTTGATATATTAAAAACATATATATACACATAGGTGTTTCAATATGTGCAACATAGTTTTGGGACTTGATAGTGTTTTAAAATAAGAGGAAGTTTCTTGTTGGCCTTGGAATTGACTGAAATTAAATATATACAAGAAACAATTGACTACATATATTTATATATTTTTAAAAGATTGAATTTATTCATGAAAATGGTTTGAACTTTGAATGTACTAACTCGGAGTATGTCTGAATTTTACCACTCTGGATTATACTGTAAAATAAGTAACCCTACACCCACCATATAAAGTCAGTAACCAAAATTAATTAAACCAAAATTACTAAATCAATGTAAGCAAATGAAAAGTAGAGATCTAGGGCTTAGATATTTTGTCCTGTCTATAAATAGAAGAAGCTACTTGGCTCTCTTAACCGTGTCACATGCTTCATTCTTCTTCTTTTTTCTTACATATATAAAAGTTGATCAAGATTCTTGTTTTCTTCACTCTTCTTCTTATTGTGAAGCGATCTAGGGTTTTGAGGAATGTTGTTTGGCTCGAGGTCATGAAGAGTCAGTCTTAAAACAAAAACCAAAACTCTAAATGATTCTCGGACCAGGCTTCATCCCCCTCAACCTATTTATCGTATATTTTTTTCAAACTTTTTCACATTTTATACCACTTCTCAAGACATTGATTCATGATGGTACTGTGTTCTAAAGCTTTTTGGTCTATCTAGAATCATTTTATTAATCATGTTAGAGTGTTAATTATTACATAAGCATGTACAAACTTTTTAAATAGCTAACATATAAACTAAATATATTTTTCATATATATTTATTGTTTTCATTATTTATTTTCCCTTTCTCTCAAAGTTTGCAGACATTATTTTGGATCTATGCATGCAAGTCTTGTTTTAATTAATACACCTTCACAAGTATTTTATGTTGCTATTTTTAAAATATATGATATTCATTCATATTAACTTTGGGAACAATATGTATATATAAAACAAGATTGAGAGAGTATTACTTATTGTCTTATTGATTCATTTTTTTTTCCTTTTCACAACTATGAGTTAGGTCTATGGAAAGGCAAAGAAAACATAAGGGTCAAACCTAAAGAGCAAAAGAAACCTTTGCATGCACGTGAATGATATGGAAAGGTTGGAGTTCCCAATACTTCAAGTCTCGTCAAGTTGGAAAATGCTATTACACGTATTTGTAAACAATCCATTTTTGTTTTTTTTACTTTGATTGATTGTTTCTATATTTTTCATGAAGAAGGGTATAAGAAAGAGAGATGAGATTAGACGTTATTTGCTACATATGAAATAATATATCAGAACTATAGCTGTGTTTTGAGGACTGATAAGTAAATTAAATTTCAAAAAGTTGGAAAGTATTCAGATTTGAGTTTTTGTTATAGTCTTGTGGATTCTGATATCAGAACATGGTCTTGTAAGTTACTTAGTTTGGTAAGAGCATAGAAAGCTTTGAACCTTCTATGGCTGGTCTAAGAAGCAATTACAAAATGCCAATGAATCGAATCAAGTAAGCCATAAGTCTAGGGTTTGCTGTGGTTAAAGAATAATAAAAATAAAATAATAATAATAATCTACTACTTAATATGCTATTACATTATTGCTATATATTTATTTATAATTTTATTTATTTTAATTAAA
>KE157540.1:16110-42630 GCA_000411055.1 Leavenworthia alabamica
CTCACACATGCATGCTCTAGACTTTCATCCCCTCGTCCTTGCCATGACTTCACGCTCCAACCTGATTTTAACCTGCATCATCAATGGAGATGCATTAGTATTGGAAAAAACCCAACACTGAGTGAGGCACTCCTCCCGCACTAACATGGATCATAGCACGACAACTAATGCAATAAAACAATATGTAATCATACCAATACATCCAATCAAAACATGTCAAGATTCTCATCGCTGGTTCATAGAAAACATATTAAATTATTCATCATATCATAAAATAATCCTACGGTTCTGCACTCATCTCGACAAATCTGAGAGTTCGGATGATATTTACTTGCATAAAAATCCTTTCATAAATCATCCGCATATCTCCAACTCAATCTAACCTCCATGACAACCTAATATAATAATTTATCAAAAATTATTATAATCAAATATGATTCAGAATTCTCAATATAATTCAGAAACTAACCGTTAAAATCTGAATCTCACCGTTGAAACTGAATCATATAGTGTCATGAATAACTATGCCAAATTTAAGCCAGATCAGACAATATTTCGACCTCCAAACGCTGTCTTTAAAAATCATATCGAAACTGTTTCAAATTAGGGTTTTCTAAATTTAATCATAAACGGCATCAATTTAAAACTTAAATTCCTGACAGAGTTTTTACCCGAATCCAGATCAGCCAACGGATTTAAAAATCTGACATTAAGAGCTTTCTAATGATATGTAGATTGTCATCTAAATCCTCACGGTTCATCGGGAAACGTCTTTTCAAATTAGGCGTTAGTGAAATTCGATCTGCACACATCTCTTTTAGTAGAACGACCATAACTTTTCAACCATAACTCTGATTTAAGATCCGTTTCCTGATATAGATCGTGATGTCCTCCATCTCCCCACCAAATATAAGATGAAAATAAATTCATTTGTTATTTCGTTTTCTATTTTTACCCAAAGTAGTCGGATCTATTTTCTCTTCTCTTCCTCTCTCATTTTATTTTCTCTCATGATTTTCTTTTTTCCATTAGGTTGGCCACGAAAATCATCTCAATAAACTAAGGTTTTTTAGTGTTTTTTTGGGATTAAATAGGTTTAGGTCAAATTAAAACTTAATTAGGTCTATTAATCTCACTAACTCACATCAAAACCTTAACAAGCTCAAACCCGCTTCAAAACCTCTTTAAAATAAATTCACGGATGTTACACTTACAGTGTCAGTTCACTTGGAAACTTCATCAGACATGTGGTGTAGAAGAGTTCTGTTGGATAATTTTGTGTTCGCTATTGATTACCATAATAAAATCCGGTGGTGCAATAGTGAAGAAAGTGATAATAGTGATCATAACTAGACGAGAATTATTGATAATGAAGTTAAATATTTCTTTGATATTACAGTCTTTAAAGATCAAATCTATGCTTTAGATTTATCAGGTGCAATTTGGTGGATTAGTTTGTCTGATTTCAACATTTATCAATATAGACCTTCAACTCCAATAGAATACTACGAAATTGATGATTGCAAAGACAAGAGACTTATGGAGTATTGTGGAGATTTATGCATTGTTCATCGTTTTCGTAAGAAATTTCTAGAAAAAAGACGTTATGTGGAGAAGACAGTTGAGTTTAAGGTTTATAAGATGGACACGGAAAGGGTTGAATGGGTTGAGGTTAAGTGTTTGGGAGACAAGGCTATTATTATGGCAATGGATAGTTGCTTCATATTCTTGGCTAGAGAGTTTTATGGATGTTTGGAGAATTCTATATATTTTATAGATGATGCAGACGTGAAGAATGTGAAGGTGTTTAATTTTGGTGATGGTAGGATTAAGAGCATGGTGTAGTCGTCTTCTTCTGAGAGTTGTTTTCCGATGTTTTCTCCTCCTTTCCTAGGTTGATTTTGTTTGTTATTTGAAATCTTTTTTTACTCTTTCTGTTTTATTTTTTTTTTATTTTTACAAATTATAAACAACAGTAGAGAGAACATGTGAAAATTATAAACAACAATAATTTTTACAAATTATTGAACAGGTTTTTTTAAATAAGGGAACCCGTGTCTTGTTATATCAAACCGTATCAACACTAGTAGATTTGGAAAACTATTGTCTTTGTACGAATTAAAACCGGCATCTTTTTTTTATTCTCTTAATTAGCCTTGGTCATTCGGATTAATCGGATTAAATGGTTCTGATTATTCGGTAATCAGATTGTTCGGAAATTTTAAAATTCACCGAATAAACCAAAAAAAATCTCGGATTAATTGGTTCTAATCAAGGTTGAATCAGATCGGATCAATGCAAAAAAAAATTTGGATTAATCGAATTAAAAATTTTGTTTAATCGATTTATTCTATTAAGATTATATAATTTTACTTCAAAAATTAAATTTTAATCCAAATAATCCGAACAACTCGAATAAACCAAATAAATTAATTATGTTAAAACGATATGATCCAATCCAAAATTTAAATTAGAAATAAAATTATACCGATTAAATTATTCACCCATATCCGATTAATCTAAATCTGATATATTTCGGATTTTGTGGATCCGATCCAAACAACCCTATCTGTTTGTCGAGGGCTACCCTTAATCATTTAAGAAGGGATTTATTACACTGACATATATACATTTCACTCATCATCTCACAAGCACCAGGCAATAAAGAAAAGATCTACTAGTTTCTTTATATATAAGTGAACAACTACACATTAAAAAAAAATCTAAAGATTCTCTCCATTTCCTTATCCGAACGCCACCTGCTTTCATTTTTTTCCCGTAAAAAAAGAGTAGATTTCAAAAAGCGCACCTAATTGTAATATTTATTCGTATATTATATAGTTTTTTATAAGATACGATTTCGAGATCTAGTGGGTGGGTGGGGTTTTAAACTATGAGATACACCTCATTGAGAAACTGGAAACTGACGAATCAACGGTAGCTCCGGCGAAAATCCTCGCATGGTCGCTCTCTTGACTGTAATCCATCATAGGACGATACTCTAGATCATCGTCGTGATCGTAAACAAACTCCGGTATCTCTATCTCATTCCTCCTTACATGTTCCCATAAATAATCCACTCTGCTTATGTACCTCAGCTTCCCGTACAACCTACCGTAGCCAATCATCACACTAAAACCAATTAATTGAACTGATCCACGTTTTTCAAAAAATTTGTACCAGGAAAAAGTTTTAAGAGTAGAAAATAAAAGGCCACCGGTTACTCACCCGCCGGAGAACAGAAATCGGCCGCAAGTGGCGAGGAAGAGACGTGATTGAAGGCCTGGGTGAAGGAAGTAAACCTCCTGAAGATTATCTCTAACGTTTACTGGAATCGCGTCGTATATCACTCGTAGAGCTGAGATTCCCGGGAAATTCTCGCTCTTCTGTACGCCGGTGTGAACGTAAAGCACGGAGAATGGTTTTCTTCCTAATCTGGAAAATATCTTCTCCTCTAGATACTTCATTAGGACATCCAGTGATAGAAACCGAGCTGATTTGACAAAAATTCAAATTAGATTCCAGAATTGAACTTGAAAGAAAACAGAGGATATCGACGTAAAAAAACAGATCCGATTGAATCAGTACCTGGAAAGAATTTTCCGATAATTCGAAGGATCTTACGACCGCGTTTGTCTCTGCCATGGATCTTAAAGATCTCAAGCTTCTCAATCAGCTGTTCTTGCTCGATCTCCGAAATCTGAGTGCTCATCGTTTATCCCAGTATCTGACTCTAGCTTCGTTGATAAAATCAGTACAACTTAAAAGACGAATTAAAAACGGAGTAAAAAGTGTGACGACGAGTGAAGAAGATGATGAACTGACGGGCTCTCTCGTATATTAATTGGAGGGTATATATGAGAAACGACGGGTTCATGCGAATATTCTCCAGCATCTTCCTTTACACATGATTTTCCTCACCTCTTTGTGGGTCCTACACTCAATAATACTCTTTTTATCCCCACTTTTTGATCTGATTCTTTTCAAGACAAACTAATCTGGTCCCTCTATTTGCTTTACATCTAACTGCTACTATTTTTTTATTCTTTTCCCGCGCGATATTAAGTGATACGTCTATTCGCACCGTTATAATATTGGATAAGAAATCAAGACTAATAAATCAAATGATTGCTTTTCTAACACCTTGCATTATATTAATATACGGATCTCGATATTCATATTTATCCAATTAGAATCTTTAAAATGATAATTAAATAAAAACTTTATCTAGTGGATATATAAAAAAGGGCGAAACTTGTGGCTCATTACCGTAGAAAAAATACCGAGGCAAGGAAAATAAATATCTACTAAGGGCACCAAATCATGGAGGCTCAACTAATTTGATTCTCCAGGTAGACCTTACACGATCTACATATGTAAAATATACACGGGTATTTCATGTATATACAAATATACACATATGAGTTACTCTTACATAAAGCTTATTCCTAGGCATTTGATACACACAGGTCACGCTACTAGATTACTGCAACTCCTCAAATTACAGGTAGTCCTTGAATGATAGATAAATAGTGATACTCTTGTGAAGGCTAAGAGAGAGATCATGAATTTACAACTTTCTACGACAATAATAAGCACTTTAATCACTTGCATTTGCATAGAGCACCCTATAGCTATCAGAATCAAGAAATGAAAATTCATGGATTCACCTAATATTTTGTGCAACCTTACAAAATTTACTCAAGTTGATTGGCCTGAGCAAGGCTGAATCCAGACATCTCTGCTAGTTCAGAGAGTTCTACTTCTCCGCTTAAGACCTAAATAACAAAAGAGCTGAAATAGGAACTGGCATGTGATGAAACATACCAAGGATTCAGAGGATTTACTAACCTGATCATTTATTATCCATGTTGGGAACCCTTCAATCCTGGCATCTGCACATGCCTTGAATATCTTAGTTCCTTTCTTATATCCTTCGGGGAAACATTCCACGTAATTCAGTAGTTTTGCTGCTTCTCTTCCAAACATCTATAAATAGATGGAACTTACAATGAATGTAATAAACCCAAGAAACTGATTCCTGAAAAACAAATGATGAATGAACTAACTTACCTGTTTTTGATCTAAGCAGTGAGAACACCAGAATGCTCCATACATTTTTGCTCCAATTGAGTTTAGATGTTTGGCTAAAGCAATAGCATAAGGGCTCGATGATGTAGTGATCTCTGTTGAAAAATATGGCAGTTCAATGTCACCTGAGCTGCAACGAGTAAAACAAACGACATATTGGGGTTATGAGAAACCAAACCACCCATATTTTCTCATTCGTTTTGGGCTGCCATTTGTTCACTACTTGTTGCAAAGGACTAAATTTGCCAAATCTGACTCCCAAAAGAAAACTAGCAATTTAGATTACCGTGAAGGGATTGGTTGAGCAGTACTGTAAGAAGCAGTCAAGGAGGCAACTACTATGAGTGCCAAGCATATCTGCAATCCTACAACTTGCTGCATCTCTTGCAACTTCACATCCTACCACATTCATTGAGCATATCAACCTATAGTTTAGATGTAATCTTGAGTTGAAAGACAATAAATCGAAAACTAAGAGAAACGGATATAAAGGGATACCTTTAAAAAGAGGAAAAATAAACTAAATGATAAGAACGCAGACACCAGACAATACATGCACGATGTTCCTGAGAGTTTTGTACTAAGTATATATAGAAAATATGCACTAGCAGATGCAATTGTAGTCGTGATCCCAAATAACGCAAATCGCCCATTGGTTTTACTTATTCCAAAAGGTAGATTCCCTTCCCCAAGCTGTGCACTTAGAGTGGTTACTAAACCATACATAACAAATCCAATCACTGGGAGAGGAACACCTGCCAAAATGTATAACGATTTTCACAGAGTTCAGCTTTCAAATATAATGTTGGAGAGTTCCAGTTCATGCTACTCAAACTTAACAGTTCTATGCATACTAAAGTACTGAGGCTCCCCAATGACAAGCTTCTAGCACAGATTCACAGATATTATAACATGCTAGTATATGAGCATGCCTACTATAAGAGTGACAAAAAACTCCACCTCAACCTCAACCATAGACAATGACTAAAGAAATGTTTGCATGAATACAAATCTAAAACAAAGCTACTTACATTTTTCCAGGCTAAGTCAAAACAAACACAAAATTACTGAACTCCAGGGTCAGTCAGGAATCAGGGCTGCCTAAATTATACAATCTCAAAAGTCTATTGCACAATCCAAACCGGGACTACAAGAATCAAACGCTATAGTCAATAAAGTGATCGAAAATACCGAAAACGACGGCATAATCGCTGTTTAGAACGTCTCCACAAGTGTCACCACCAATAGGGCAAAACACATCGGAACCAGTGACCTTGAGGTAACTCAAATACGCCGTATCTAACATCCCAATACCGCCGAGTGCGGTGAACCATTCATATGACGAACTGTTAGTTGTAGATACTTCACCTGTGGACGACGATGATGAAGAAGAACTCAGCGACGGCGCCGAATCCTCACTATTTTCCGGTTCAGATGAAGAGCATTTGATCGGATTTACTGGAAATTTCCGGTCAGAGACCTAATTGAGAACCATCTGACTTCAAATGACCGATCATTCTATCATCACAGAAGAAACAGATGACAATGAATTACCTCTAACCGTATTGGATAAAGAGTTAACGACGGAGGTGGAAACTCACGGAAGCCGAAACGAAACTGAGAAGATGACACAGTGACAAACTTCGCCATCGCTGTCGAAGAATCACTATTCTAGCATTGTTAACTTCATCTTCTCCTCCGCTTCCACTATCTCAGCCACTTGTTTCCATATTGGGCCTAAAGCCCAATTATTATTTCATTGGATTCCAACAGTTGGACTCATCATAATACACGCATGGTTTACATTTTGGAATAGACTTGGTGCATAATTGAATTAATCCGTAGTAAATAGAATAGAGACTCAAAAGATGGTTCACACACCCTTGTCTGTATACGTGCTGGTCCGAAACTAGTTCTAATACACTCAAATCAAGTAGTTTAGAGGGAGAAGAAGCTATTACAGTTTCCAGTTTTAAATTCAAAGCGTTCTGCAGCATACATTCCAAAAGCAACAACAGAGAACCCAAATGGTCACCTGACAGAATCTTTTAGTCTATTTTAAGGATGACCAAATTACACAAACTATTTCGAACAGAGAAGTTCGTTAACTCATTTGTCAAGAGGTGAAAGTGAAACAGGTCACCTAGAACCACGGGGTTGATACCTTCTCTCTGGGCTTCTTCCATCACGAGGCAAAATAGTCACGCCTTCTCTCTGACCTCTCTGGGTTTCTTCCACCACGAGGTGAATACTCACGCCTTGGTGTGTAAGACCGATCTCTTCTAGACCTTCTTCCATCACGAGGTGAATAGTCACGTCTTGGTGACCTACGATGTCCATGATCATCACGATCATAGTGCCTCCCTCGACTGCTACGACCTTCTCGGTCTTTGCATACATTCAGAGTTTGCAAAACAGTTAGCAATCTTTTACTTTGTTATGAAACCCAATAATTTTTATTGAAAACTTTAAATGCTGACTAACCAGTCTCTCTGGAGTTTTTCAAGCCAAGATAGTGTCCAGGAGTGGGAGTTCTCGGGCGCTTTCTTCGAGACTGAAGATAACACAAACTACATAAACCTCATGTATGAAATACATCTTTCATGTTACAAAAACCACAGTATAGTCAAGGAAACATGATGCATCCTAGGCTGGAGAAACACTCGTCTAATAGTAGTTGATAGATACTTGATAATGTCCTTTGATTAGTTGAGAGTTGATATAGTTGCTTATGAAAAGTTGTATGAGATAATTTGCTGATCAAGCTGTGTTTCACTAATGATGTTGGGCAAGGATGAGTACTCTTATCATCTCTGATTGTTGCTTGATGCAAAATTTTCTGAGTGGTTAGAAAACCTCCAAGTCAACAAATAATGATATCAAACTTATCTATCATACTGCCACCAAAATCAGTAGAGTATGAAATTTTTACCCTTTCAACGGTTATGTATCGGCCTTCTAGTACAGACTGGTTGAGATATTTAATACACCGGTCAGCATCTTTAAGGCTATCCATAGTAACAAAGGCGAAACCACGAGACACATGGGTGCGTGGCTCCATTACAAGAAAACAAGACGTAACCTACCAAAATAGCACAAGATAACTACGTTATTAAGGATTGTATTGCTCAAGAAATGCAGAGATAAAATAGATTTAAACTGGTGATATGAGTGAAAAGAGAATCAGCTTATCACCTTTCCTTCCTTGGAGAAATGTGCTTCAAGATCCTTGTCAGTGACTCTTGTAGATAGGCCAGTCACATAAAGAGTGGTACCAGGGTTTTCAACTTCACTTCTGTCAACCAAAAAGTTCATTAAGATAACCAAAATCTAAACATTAGAAACTATCAGTTCAACTCTATACTACAAGGGAATGTAAAAATCAGCTGTTAAATAAAAGGAAAGCTAGCGCTAACCTTCCACGGCTTCTTGACCTTGACCTGAAAAAACACAATTAATGAAAGAAGATTAGAGAAAAAGTTAGTGATATAACCAAAAAAAAAAACTGCATAAGAAAACAGTAAACATAACGCAATAACTAGCCTGCCACGGCTTCTTGAAGGAGATATGGGCCTTGGCAAAGATCTTGACCTAGACCTGTGCCTACGCCTGGATCGAGGTGAAGGAGAAGGTGAATCCCTGATACAGATCATCAAAAAAAGATTATACACTATTATTACAGAAAATGTGTATGATCCGTCGCAGTTCACAATGAGACTTGTTACTTCCAAACCTAATCTAATTTTTAGCTTTTTATCAGAGTCCTATGAGCTATACGATCCAATCTAGCTATTATTTGGAAGAAGACTACAACTACACAGAAAAAGGACTCCATTGTTAGATCTTTGACAAGTCAAAATTCGCAAATCCATCAGTCAGATTCACAGGTAATGCAATTCAAAATATATTTGTTAGGAGAAGCATTTTCGAAACTTGAATCTAACCTTAGTTTAGGAGAATCCATCTGCAAAAACCAAGTATTTTACCTCAGTTTCTTCGAAAATATCAAACGACTATCAACAACAACAGAAAAATTTATTAGAATCCCCGAGAAGATGATCACGAAGCTTACCAGTGCTTTAGAAGAAAAAACAGAGGCTGGGGGACTAGCGAGATCTAGACGGAGACAATGAGGGCTTTAGTGTAAGCGTAAAAAATCCCATATTATTTTTAAACTTTTATTATTAATACACAGTAGGAATTGCATGTGGCAAGACTCACGTTTCTTATAGTGCATCCTCAACATCAATACAAATCACAAAAGAATAAATACAACAACACAGTTAAATGTACAACTCACACAATACTTTCACAGCTCTTCAGGATCAGCCACTGATGAGATTTACATTTTAACATATTACGTGGTTAAAGTATCAGGAAGGGCCATGGAATGAGCTCCAATAATCTTACCACCAACATCTGGGAAGCTATCATAATCAGGAAGAGATGTCACATTACCATCAATGTCTACTTGTAGAGGATACTTCATTAAGTGACCTTGTAGCTCTTTGAATTCCGAATCTATGAATAATTTCCAGTTTTCTTCAGCGATTTCGTTAACGTTCTTAATACATTCTAGATCTGCTGGCTCCATATATTCATCTCCAGTTTTGCCTAAATGCTCTGCCCATAGTGACATTCTGTATCCATACACCTGTTTATAGAAATATCATCAAACATATTTGTGTCATTATTATTCTTTCATAAAGATTCTATATGTACACAATGGTTCAAGAAACTAGAATAGAAAACAACTTCTCAAGCATTGTTTAATAAAGAACTGAGGTTTTCACATAGCTCGAATGTTATCTCAACCAAACATTTCATTTTGTCACTGTTTTTAGATCTAGGATTCAGAATTTTGTAAATTTTTCCCATGTAGATAGAGGTTCTAGCGAGATAGAGACACTTGGAAGGAGGCAAACCTGGCCGCGTGGGTGTTTTCCCTTGTCAGTCCATGTATAATGGGGTTGGTATGCACCCATGGCTATTTCAGTATCTTTTGTGCCAGCCATAGATCTTTGGTTGATATTAGCAGATCCCATGAGTACATACTCATCATCTACAATCATCCCCTTTGCGTGCACGTAAATCATGAAACGCTGGAACTGATAAGAATCCGACACCTGAAAATGTAGTATAAAGGATGATGAAAATTTTGGTCCACTGATTACTACTGGAAAGTGTATGTATAATTTCTCTCTCTGTAAGCTTATACCGCATTGCCATTGGTGTCTGGCATATCATCTGGAAGTTTCTCACGATTACCAAGGCAATAAAAGTTAAGGTAGTCAAGAGGATGAGCATCTGATTGCACCGATTTCAATTCTTTTGCTATAACATCATACATCATCTGCATAGTTTGGCTCTGCAAAGATGTTTAGCAGAAATGTTAGTTCCTCTTGAAAAGAAATGGAAGAATCTATATTAGAGTTTGAGGCTAATCTTACTATCAGCTAAAAGTGTTACCTGCCAATATAGAATTTCTTGCACAGGAGCAGACTTTGGATCGCCTTCAGGCCACAATGGTATGACGATGTATACAGCAAATCTTTCCTTAGCTCTGATTTTACTAACAATCTTTAATGCCAGTTCCATTGGAATAAGATTGTCAGCTCCTGCTCATTTAAGAAGAACAAAGAATAAGAAAATCTACAGGTAAATAACTTTCAGTTATAATAAGAAAAAATTCTAGAGTTTACAACGTACCTGCATCTTTATAAGAGGGCCAAGCATAAGAAGAACCCAGGAAATACTGATTCTCGATATATATGAAATGCTGAGCAGATCTGATTGTCTGGATGTATGCAGTCTGGATGCTTTTATCAACTACAAGACGCTTGGCACATTCCAGATGCTGCAGTAAATAAACAATTTTGAAGACAATTGAAGAACTGGTGTTTTGTCAAGCAACATTAGTACTAATAGAAAACAAGTTGATCTACCAACCTGGGCTGCAGCCTCATCTTCATACTTTGGAAATCCCTTCACAGATCCTGAGTCGATAGAACGGAATACCTAAAAGTCAAAGAAACAGCGTTCTCAAATCAAATTAACTAAATATATTACATGATGTATATTGTTTGGAAGGAATCTGTAAAGACCTGAACATGCCAGTTCTCAGGATCATCTTCTTTTGAAACCCAAACAAGTGGATCATCCTCTGGAATAATTGAAGTACCATCCTTCAGATATTTAAACACTGGGCTTAGAATCCATGAGATCCGTCCTATCCGGATCAAAGCATCATCTTGCCAGTGAGTTTTCCCCTTTAAAAGTAAGCTAAACTCTTTCCATCGTGTTGCCTTTCTCCACCTCTGTTCAAAGTTTATGAGAACATCATATGCAGCAGGTCCATCTATCCTACAGTGCAAATCATGCCAAGGTTGTCTAGGAGCCTTGGTACCAGCCTGAGGAAACAAAAACATAATACAAATAAAGAGTAGTAAGTAATTAGGAATTTAGCTTGAAAACAACCAGTAAATAATCATGTACGTACTGGAAAAGTAGGATTGTGAAAATCATCCTTAAATACAGTCTCTAGATCGCGTAGTATCCGGTGCTCAGGGGTGTCATAGCGGCCATCACAAAGATCGATACCTCCAATAAAAGCTGTGACCTTGCGATTATTACCAACAGCCTGAGTGTCTAGAAGAACACACTTTTGATGGTGCGTAAAGAGTGTGCCAACAACCTGGAAAATAAACAAAGAAGTAAACAAATGAGTCAAGGCATTTTCCAAGACATCTCTTACTAATTTTCAACTCCTTAGATAACTCCCATCACACATGCAGTACTAAACCCCCTCGCTAGAAAATTATCAACATCAATACCAACAAAACTACTATGATATATATATATTTTAAAGAGCTAAGACTTGCCTGTTGTTTGAACAACCCAAGCTTACTGCTTGCATACCGAGGTGACAATACACATATCACAGAAGAATGCTTGAAGAACTTCCTAGTCTCTTCATCATGTGTCCCCATAACGCCAGGCTGCAAAAACAAAAATGACATACAAGTACAACAACATCTTAATGCCGAAAATACCGACTAACCAATCAAAAACAGAAACGATCCTCACCAGAAACTTTCAATTCTTAGAAACCTAAGTCATTCTAAAGCTAAAAACTAGGAAAATGAAGGAATTTGGCAGCTCTTAAAACACTAACCGTGCTAATCCCGAACTTATCATGAGAAGTCTTATCATCCCAAACAAGTAGCAAAACTCGAACACCTTCCTCAGATTTGTATTTAAGCAATTCCCCAAGTGTTAAATCACCACCTCTTGGTAATTTCCTTGTAGGTTCCCTAACAAGCTTAATTTTATCGAAGACAGACCAACCAACAATATAAATCATATGGTGAGCTTCAGATACAGCATAACATATATCTTCCCAACACTTGCCATGCTCGTAAACCTTGCCGTTATCCAACTTAATCGCCGGCAACATTCCATCCATTACATGAGCATCTTGATAAAGCCTTAATTGACTTCCTTTCCTCAAAGGGAAATAAGTCCGTTTAACACCTTTACGCTCCGGATCTCCGGCTATACCACGCCGGTAAGTTTGGATCTGGTCTAACGGAGTAAATTTCATATCGATGTAAAGAGCAGTTTCCGGCTTGGGAGGTTTACCTGAAGCACCAAGTACTGGAAACCAACCAGAAATGCGTTGACCTGATGAGATACTCTGAACTGGGATCTTAGTTGTACCAATGATCTGAGCACCTAACATATCGTCGTCTTTGACTTGGAACTCTAGATAAGCCAGCGGATGCGCAATTGAAATGATGAAATGCTCATTCCAAAGAGGATCTTGTGAGTTTTTCAAAACTCTAGTCCGAGCAAGTGTAGCTTGAGGAACTACGACGGTGACATAAGGATCGCTGGTGATAACTTTACGGTGGCGATGGATGTTCCTATCACCGTCTCCATCTCCGGGATCTTCATTAACGATGGGGGGCTTATTACAGGAGTTACAAACGGTGAAGCAACGGCGCATATGTTCTGAGAACATATCCATGTTAGGTAACCTCCTCGCCTTAACAATTTTCAAATCGAGGTCACCGTGTAAAAGCATCACATCTTCTGATTCTTTCTCCGCCATGGTTACAAAATCAAACAAGAGAGAGCGTTGAAGCTAACAAAAAACCCCAAAACCCTAACGAACAGCAAAATATGAATCTGAATAGTTTTTTTTTTTTTGTTAAATGGATTTGAGTGAGAAAAGTTTGTTTTTCTTTATTTAAAAGTAAGATAAGAGTGTTGTTTAGTTGACATGATTTGAGAGAGAAAGACAAAGAATGAAGAAGAAGAAGGACGGACACGTGGAGGCACGTTGTGATGCTAGTTTCTCATTTCACCAACGACATGATCTCGGGTAGGTTGATGTTATGAGAGTAGTTGTTTAGACACGTTATGCAATTCACTCCCTTCTTTAATGGGTAGGAGTGGCATTACACTTTGCTTAAATAGTTGACAAAGATCTATTGATGACGAATTTTATTCTAGAATCGTGTACTAATATATTTCTAGGCTTAACAGTTAATATTATAATGGTGAAATTGACAATGAATGATGCGAAGAGGTCTTCTTTGTGTTTGGACAAATAATTAAAGAAGAGAAGTCAAAAACAAGAAATAAATTCAATATTGGAAAGTCTTACCTGTTAAAGCTTAAAAGTGTTGCGACATGTCAATCAATATTTGTCTGAACAAAAGTTATCACGATTTCAACTCAATAAATCACAAATAGCATAAGGAATCATTTCAAGTATTACAAATGAACCATTGCACGGGTTTGTTTTTCCTTATATATAGTAATTTTCTTCAGGGGTGAGGTTGGATATGACCTTTTCGATACGTTTAGAATAAATAACATACAACACCAAGAACAGGATTTACTAAGAAAGCCTTGGTGTCAAAGTTTCCCACAGAAGATAACTTTTGAAACGGCTTCTTCCTTTTTCTAAGCCTCCAGTCTTAATTAATGGCGCTGTTACACGGAATTGTCATATGGCAAAGTCTTAGTGCTACTAAGAATCTTTTAAGCCAATGGTTCCAAGAGATTTAGAGGTTTACCTAAATCTTTTGCTACTTGCTTTTATCATCCTTATTGACATCTTTTCCAGTCTTGTCGTTTTTATCGCCCTCGTGTGGTGTATACTGACCTGTAGATGATGGTGAATAACCAGGAAGGGTTGGCGAGTAGCCTGCGCTTGGGCTGTAGTCAGGGCTTGCTCCTGAGCTGTACGGGCTGAGACAGAATTAATAACAACAACCCGCTTACACTTTTTAAAAAGATTAAAATGAAATTGATGCATACAACGGAATCAAGATTTTCAAGAGGGTAAAAGTTGAACCTGCTGGGACTGTATGTTGGACTTGAAGGCGAATAAGATGGAGATGTGGGTGAGTATGATGGTGATGTCGGGCTGCAGAGTGAAATTTTAATAAGAGTTAGCAAAAAGAGAAGATGACGCAATATCATCACAGATAAGAGAAGCCTCACAGAAGTATTCAATTAAGAAAACACCAGATACTCACCTGTAGCTTGGAGATGTAGGACTGTAGGGGCTAGCTGGTGATAATCTTGCATTACTGGGAGAGTAGGCTAGAGATGGGCTGTATTTGGCAGACTGAGGGTTGTAGCTTGGAGATGTAGGTCCGTAGCTTGGTGATGTTGGGCTGTAGCCAGGAGATGTAGGGCTGTATGCAGGTGAAGTAGGACTGTAGGAAGGAGATGTGGGACTGTATGACGGTGAGGTTGGGCTGTAAGAAGGTGACGTTGGACTGTAAGATGGTGAAGTTGGGCTGTAAGAAGGAGATGTTGGGCTGTATGCAGGTGAAGTAGGACTATACGCAGGTGACGTTGGGCTGTAAGCAGGTGAAGTAGGGCTGTAACTTGGGGAAGTGGGGCTGTAGCTGGGTGATGTCGGACTGTAGCTTGGGGATGTTGGACTATAGCTTGGAGACGTTGGGCTGTAGCTCGGAGACGTTGGAGAATAGGAAGGACTTGTAGGAGAATAAGCAGGGCTTGTCGGGCTATAGCCAGGGGAACTGGGACTGTAGGTAGGGGAAGTGGGACTATAACCAGGTGACGTCGGGCTATATCCAGGTGAAGTAGGACTGTAACCAGGGGAAGTAGGACTGTATCCAGGGGATGATGGGCTGTAGCCTGGAGATGAAGAAGGCGAGAAGGCCATCCCACCAACATATGGAGAAAACTGAGCATCTGAAATGGGCGACAAACGCATATTTGGACTCAACAAGTAGTTTGGGGACATCATGCCCTCATGGTAAGGAGTGCCTGACACTGGTGAACGAGCAGGAGTCATTCCAAATTCCAGACCATCCATATAGCTAGGGAGCTGAAGTTCAATTGCATTCTTCAGCATCTCACCATTCAGATACAGTTCACAATCTCCTGTCCCAATTGGTGCAAGTTGACCCAACATAATATTCTCGGTAACACCCTGTAAGCAGTCTCTCTCAGCATAAGCCGCAGCATCTAACAAAATATCAACAGTTTCTTCAAAAGAGCATCTCATCAGTGGTCCAGTGTCATTTCTATTGATACCATGTCGAGTGATAGCCATCAGATGACCACGATAGGTCATGGTATCACACAAGATGGCAAGATGGCGGTAATTCACATAAGATCCATCAAAAGATATCACAACGCGGAGTTCATCCAACAAAGCACGCCGAACTGCCTCAATTCCAAGGACTTCAATAATTTCAATCAAGTGATTGCTTGTTGTCCTCTTTGGATCCACATCTTCATGGCACATAACAGCTAAGAGATTTACACCTTCTGTATCTAACATCCACTCCTCAGATGTCTTGAATCCTCCCTCCTCATCAAACCTGCTTTTTCTAACCTGTTTAATGAAAACCTTGTTGATGTCTGGAATACCTCTAAGCGCCATTTCTGTCAGCATGTTGCTCTCAATCTTTTTAAGGAAAACATCATCTTCAGCTGATTCATCTTGCAATTCTCCTTTTGGGCCCTCGTCGTTCATGATACGGATTCGAAGGATCAGCTTTTGAGCATTGTCATCGTTGAATATGCAAGTCAGGTCATCATCAAACTCAAGGTTGATCTTCTCTGCAATATCCGCCATACTCAATTTCTTATCAACCATCATCTCACGATTCAACTCTATGCGAAGTAGCCAAGGAGATATTTTATCTGGAGAAACATCTTCATCTGGCATTTCATAGTAGGATCTCACAAATTCAAAGTCCTCTTCAATGATAGTACTCATCGGATCTGGGTCGTACCAGACTTCTGTGGCTTGAGTGACACTCCTGAGAGTAGTGTACTCCAAAGCACACTGAACAGTCTTCGCCCCCTCTTTTGATTTACTAGCTTCAGGTGTGAGATAGACTGATAGAGATGGTGTCTTAATCCTTTTAGCTACATTAATAATTTCACGCAACCTGGGAACACCAAGTGTAACATTCTTTGCACTGACACCAGCATAATGGAAGGTGTTCAGAGTCATCTGCGTAGCAGGTTCTCCAATTGATTGAGCAGCAACACAACCGATCATTTCCCCTGGGGCCACAAGCGATTGTAAAAACCTCGATTCGATTTCACCAATGACCCACTCAAAAGCTTCTCGGCTGAGCTTGTATTCCTCCAAAACTCTTTTACTTGCAAGAGTGCTGCGAAGCAAAATGTTAAAGAACATGGTTGCATTTTTCTGTGCTTCCAGACTCAATGCATCATCACCAGGAACAACCAACAGCCTCTCCTGAAGTTTATCAACAGCATCAACAATTTCAACAGGGTGCATATCCGAAATCTTGCGCAAGTCAATCTTGAAAGTCTTCTGCGCATTCCAGATATGCCTCTTGATGTTAACAGGCAATGGCCAAGTGCTATCACCATTTGTTGCAATTTCTGTCCCAAGTTGGAATCTGTCAGCCTCAAGCTTCTGATATTCAGCATCAAATACATCACGCAACTCCCGAATCCCTTTCAAGTCCTCAAGATGCTCATCACTTAGGTAAGTAGGGTTCCAGTTTTCGTCATCAATCTCATACTTGAAAGTCCTATCAAACTCTGGTTTCTTCATTTTCAAGGAATCCAGCTTCTGTGATTCAATCCATACAGCATCCATACCATCTTCCCCATAGAGAAATTGGATAACATCACCCAGCGAGTTTCTAACTGTCCCATCATATTTAACCATAATATCTTCCATAGCTTTTACCAATCGCCTCTGAATATATCCAGTTTCTGATGTCTTTACAGCAGTATCAATAAGACCCTCCCTTCCTCCCATTGCATGGAAAAAGAATTCTTGAGGAGTCAACCCTCTCAGGTAAGAATTCTCGACAAATCCACGACTTTCAGGGCCATAATCATCTTTGGTGAAATGTGGCAATGTCCGGCCATCAAATCCAAATGGAATCCGCTTTCCTTCTACATTTTGCTGACCGACACATGCCGTCATTTGAGAAATATTAATGAAACTTCCTTTGGATCCTGCTGTCACCATGGCCTTAAGGTTATTGGTTTCTGCTAAACTCTTTTGAGCACTACTTCCAGCATCATCACGAGCTTTATTTAAGACCTACAAATATAGTTAATGAGTCAGCCTAGACAAGAAAATCACAGACAAGTAACAATGTACCATAAAAAAGGTTCAATTATTATCAAGTCATGAATGTACCTGGTTAACCCTGTTCTCAAATGTCTCTGTCATAGTTCTCCCTGGTTCAGGGTCCAACTTCTTTTCCTGGAACTGACGGATAAGGTCTTTGACAGCAGTTTTTGCATTAGAGATAGTTTCATTAATTTTCTCCATTGTTGATGAATCAGCAATTGTGTCACCAATTCCAATGGTAAAACCATTCTGTAAAAGCCAGTAATTGACAAGCCATTGAGTATGCCCGAGGAATTTCCTAGCTGCATCAGGACCAACCTCTTCCCTGTAAGACATGTTAAACAAATTAAAACACAAGAAATCATGTACCCAAATACTACATTTAGGATTCTCATGCGGTGTTATGACTACAGAAGGTACCAACAAAATATAGCCACTGAGCAAATGTGACAAAACACAATCTACGATCTTGATGTAAATATTTTTGTGCCAATTAAACATAATGCAGCATCTTACCAAATGACGTGCACCAGACTTCCATTAGATGTTCCAAGGGCCTTTTTGCAAAGAGTTCCAGCAAGAAGTTCCCCTCTTTCAATTCTCACTTGAGTATCCCCTGGAGTTATGAATCCAGTTTCCGTATCTGAGTGCCAAGAAGAGTACCTCAATAGATTTATCTGTTTTGGTATGATGAGATTAAAAACTTGTTTGCCAGTCCAGAGAGGACGTGGTTTCAAAATTGCAGGAGCTGGAACTTTCCCGTCAAAGTCTTCCCACCACATAAGCGTATTCATGAATACATCCTGAAAAAATGGAAAAGATATCAGATAAGAGTTACTGTATCCTCTGATCAAACACAGAGATAACTTTAACAAGTATCTGCTAATGTGATTGTTACCTTCTCTATGAAGGTATCTCTCTTTGTAATTTTACGACACCCTAGCAGGGTATCCTGCACAATTCCCATCACAGGTCGATTTGCCTGGGGGGAGACGATACATTTAGGAACCATCATCAGCTCTAACACCTCGGCTCTGGTCTCGAATGATTGTGGCACATGCATGTTCATCTCATCCCCGTCAAAGTCAGCATTGTAAGGAGAAGTGACAGACAAATTCAGACGGAATGTTGAATATGGCATAATCCTAATCCTGTGACCCATGATAGACATTTTGTGCAGACTTGGTTGACGATTAAACAGAACAAAATCACCATCCTGTAAATGCCGCTCCACCTGTGATCAATAAACCATAAAAAATGACTTCCAGAAAGAAACCTTTGGGCGTTAAACGAATAGAATACAGAAAAGTAGTATATACTTTGTATCCCAATTCCAAATGATGATCACTGCTCTTCTTAAGGTACCGGAGATCTAGTCTCTGGCCATCATCCCTAATAATATATTTTGCTCCAGTCTTGCCAGGTGGAGGATGCGGCCCATAATCAACAAGCTCCTTTAATCTGCCATAATAAATCGTAAACAACATGGAAAAATTACTCACTGAAAATATAATAAACACCAGACATACTAACCTTTCAATATTATATGGAGTAACTGTTTCTGGGTATGTGAGATTCAGGGCAATACTCCACGGTACGCCAAGTTCATCAATATTTATTGTTGGATCAGGAGTAATAACAGTACGTGCCGAGAAGTCAACACGTTTTCCCATCAAGTTACCTCTGATTCTACCTTCTTTCGCCTTCAGCCTACTACAAATTGATTTGATAGGCCTCCCTGACTTTTGAGTAGCCTGGAGAAAATAAAGGTATATCCAAGATAAAGCATCATCCGTCTGTATCATACCAGATATCTGGAAGGATACAAGAGCATTACCCTTGGCTGTCCAGGCAACTCATTATCAAAATAAGTTGCTATATGAAACTGCAATAGTTGTGTAAACTCTGATATAATATGAGCTGGCGCTCCATTTTTTTCCTGTCTTTTCAAGTTCTCATTGTGCCGAATAATCATGGCTAACTGATGAGTCAAGTCATCCTGCATCAAAAACAAGCAGGAACTTAGGGACACACATTAAGCTGGCATAGTCAAAAAGGAAGTTAAAAAATAATAATAAAGTATTGTCAGTCAAGACTAAACTCTGTACTAGAATCTAAGCAAAGTTCTTATTCAGTAAAATAAAGTCGACTTGCCTCACTTCTGGAAGTGGCATCCATCATTACAGATGGTCTGACAGGTGGTGGAGGAATAGGAAGGACTTCAAGAATCATCCAGTCAGGACGAGCAAACTTAGGGTTAAATCCTAAGATTTGACAATCCTCGTCACTAATCCTCTTTAAAACACTCAAAACCTGCAAGAATTTCACATGCCATCAGATTTACCCAGACATGAAGAGGTAAGTTCATTCAAAATAAAAGACGAACCCTATCAGCACCAAGGGTCTGTTTCCTTTCTGCAGGCTCCGGAAGCTGGTCCGGCTCGTCGTTTTTCTTCCTAGTAATTTTATATTCTGCAATCATCTTCATGCCCTCAATAGTCAGCTTTGGTTGCTGTGCTCCACATCCACCACGGCTCTTTTTTACTGGTTCGTCAGTATCTTGGTTTTGGACATCATCGATTTCATCACCACCTTCACATTTGACTTTGTTTTTGCAGGCATCCAGAATCTTCTTAAGCCTATTCTTCGGATTCTTTATCTTCATAGCCTGCTTAAACTTATGGTCCTCCTTCATGAAAATAACCAATTGGTATTATTCTCAACACACTAAAATACCCACATAGTTAATCCTAGGTAAATTCAAGAGGACAACTAAATCAAACAAACTCGAAACCAAAAAATGGATGCAGTCACCAGAAAAGTTCCTACCCATATAGTTATTCCTAGGTAAATTCAAGAGGACAACTAAATCAAACAAACACGTAACCCAAAAATGGATGCAGTCACCAGAAAAGTTCCTTGATACCTCATCAGCTAAGATCTTGGAGCAGTTGAAGCAAACACATCTCATGATACTTAACACAGTCTTCATAAAACCAACGTGATACATTGGCTTAGCAAGCTCAAGATGGCCAAAATGACCAGGACACTCAGCCATATTAGCCATACATGTCTCACACTTCACCTTCCGATCAATAGTACCAAGCCTTGTATCACTCAGTCCTCCTACCTTTGGTTTACCCTTCTCCGTAGTCTCACTATGCTCAACATGTATCACAGACATTTGTCTCTGAAAAGGCAAAACAAAAACAAAAAGCCATTAGAAACCAGCGATACACAATTCAGCTTTCAATGAAGATCAATATATTGAAAAGAACATGCTCTGCTCCCCCAACTAAACCAATCGATTTCTTTACTATTTACTTTCACGCCGGTCATAAAGACGGCTGGGCAATGGAGCTGAAAGAGCATTAGAAAACGAAAGAGATAGGAACATTACGATCTCATCAGGGCTGATAATCCCAAACTGGACCACCCGGACCTTGGAGACCTCAGCTGGAGAAAACGGAAAACGCGTATCCATGGCGGCTAAACTCCGATCAAAGACAAATCAATAAAACGGAAACCCTAGAACCGTGAATTGTAAAAGGAAATCAAAAATGAATTAAACCCTCTATTGTGTTTCCCTCTTTCCGTTTTGTTTGAATCTGTTAGTCAGATTACAGTGTCACTTGAGCAAATTTTTTTTCCCGTTATCCCACAGAACCCAGATCTGGAGAATTGACGAGGAGACATACGCAAAAAGCTAGGTCCTTATCCCCTAAGCCTATATTTATAGACAAAGAGGCGCACCTCCTTCTCCTTAGAGGTCGGTCTCTTTTATTTGGGCCGTCAATACCTTAGGCCCAACTAATGATCTCAATTTTGTAATAAGCCTTTGTCGGCGCTCATCAAGGAAACACGTGTCTAGTCTATCAAGAGTATTGAGATTCGGATTATATCGGTTAAGTTGGTGTACGTTGATTGGTTATAATAAATCGTATACGGAAATGGGAAAAAAACTAGGAAGATAAAAAATAGATTTCTCAAAAGAACAATTTAATTATATATTGAATTTTTTTTTAAGAATTAAAGTTTCTATTTAATGAACTACTAGCTAATGCCCAAAACTATAAAGGAGTCTCTATGCTGCTCTAAACTGTGGAAACTTTAAACTATTTTCAACTTAGAAATAGGAAAATACCTAACTTCTTAAATATTCCCAATGGTAAACTAACTTGAACTTACTATATTTATTAAAAGAAAAAAAAATTAACTATGGGCGATTAGTGAATGAGTTGACCATTGATTAACGAAGAGTAAACTCGTAAACTATGGGCGACGAAACTAACTAAAGTCGAGCCACTCTGTTTCTTTCTGTATATATAATAAACAACGTTAATATGAAAACAAAACAATCAAAGAATCAAAAATATTACACTTAAATCAATAATGGTAAAGAAACCAAAGCACCTTCGTCATCAGCCACGTAAATCTTCATCGACCCATGCTTTCACAGTTCTCATATTTTTACTCTTTGTTATAGTGATCCTTGTCGGTCTCGGAATATTTTCATTACCCAACATCGATAAGAACTCTTCTAAGCCGACCGATCTAACAACCATTGTACGAACGGTCGAGGAAAGGTTAGATATACAATTTTTTTCTGATGGTTTAAGTTTCTGTTTTGATTTATTACAGTAAAGTAAATAGAGTAACTGCTTTGAACTTATAAAAGTAAGAAGAGTTATGGAGACGAAGATGAAGCAAATGCTGAGCGTTGGCTTGAAGTTATCTCATGGGAACCTAGAGCTTTCCTTTACCACAATTTCTTGGTAAAAATTTTACTTTCTTACTAAGATATTAGAAGTTTATTTTTCATAAATTAGGGATGTAAATACACATTTCAAAGATCTTAGACTTTGTTTGTATAAACTTTGTAAGACCAATGAAGAATGTGAGCATTTGATTAGCCTGGCGAAACCTAGTATGGTGAAGTCAACTGTGGTCGATGTAGAAACCGGAAAGAGCGTAGACAGCAGGTTCTGTCTTTTTGTCTCTTCAAGCTTAATTTTGTAAAGATTTGAGGAACGCTAAATTTACAAAATCCATTAACTCTGCAGCGTACGAACAAGTTCAGGAACTTTTCTTAAAAGAGGAC
Source organism: Leavenworthia alabamica (assembly GCA_000411055.1). Taxonomy (NCBI): domain Eukaryota; kingdom Viridiplantae; phylum Streptophyta; class Magnoliopsida; order Brassicales; family Brassicaceae; genus Leavenworthia; species Leavenworthia alabamica. The sequence continues at coordinate 38,928 of KE157540.1, forward strand.
ATGACAAAATCGTTAAAGAAATTGAAGATAAGATTTCAGATTTCACCTTTATTCCTCTAGGTACTCATTAGCTTCTGTTTTAAGTTACCAAAAACGTTAGGTTTTAATGTAAAATACTATGTTACATGTAGAAAATGGAGAAGGGCTTCAAGTTCTTCATTATGAAGTTGGGCAGAAATATGAATCTCACCATGACTATTTCATTGATGAGTTCAATGTTAAGAAAGGAGGACAACGAATCGCTACTGTTCTTATGTACCTGTAATGTGTAAACTATTAACAATCTTGCTCATTAGACACAATGTGGTAGGTAAGGTAACTAATCTTTCTTATATGATTTGTAGCTCGGATGTTGAAGAAGGTGGCGAAACAGTTTTCCCAGAAGCCAAAGGAAACATTAGTGATGTGCCATGGTGGAATGAGCTTTCACAATGTGGTAAAGAAGGTCTCTCTGTTTTACCAAAGAAAAGAGATGCTTTACTTTTCTGGAGTATGAAGCCTGATGCATCTCTAGACCCTTCTAGTTTGCATGGTGAGAGAGATACATTGGGTATTTGAATTAGTTGAGATCTTAACTAAATCTTCTCTGATTGATTTTTCAGGTGGTTGTCCAGTGATCAAAGGAAACAAGTGGTCATCCACTAAATGGTTTCGTGTTCACGAGTACTAGACTAGAGAAAAAGAAGATAGCTTGTTGAAGAACTAAGCTCTTAGCCTCCTCACTTTATTGATGAGTCTCCATTGCATTGTTCTCAGATTGTTTTAATGTTTCTATAGTCTTTTGCAGACTACTATGTTACCTTCCTTATGAACCTTTTTTTTTGTTTCTTTCCTCGATTGGAGATATTATACTGAGATTGTAAAAGCAAGACTTAGTAGAAAGAAAAAGTTTATATCATTGATGTTTCAATTGCTTAACCTTCAGAGCTTTGATTTTTACATTCAAAAAGCAAATAATATTTGAAATAAGCAAACGCCTGTTTGGTTTATAAAGATCAGGCTGTTCAATCTGCACTGGTTTAGTTATTTGTTGGTAAATACAAACATGAAAATAGAGAGAAAGAATAAGAAAAAAACTATACATTTTGGTGTTATCCATTTGCAAAAATAAATACAAGCAAGAGTAGTTTTTGAATCACCAGATTACAACATCAAATATGTGGACTGTGAAACCTCTCTTGAAAACATTTAACCACAACAGCCACCTCCCTGAGTAATTGCACCATCTCTTCCTCCAGCTGGACCTTGAGCACGCCCATAACCAAGTTTGATGCCTGATGACTGCATAATCCCAGAGAGATCAAGGGAAGTGAATCACATTGTAACACAATTAAGGGATTATTAGATTTCATTTAAGTGTTAATATATAACAATTACATGATGGTTTAAGCCCAGGATTCATAAGATTAAAAAACAGATGATTAAGTCTTTTCCCAGGTTCATACCTCATTGGATACATCAAAGACGCCATCTTGAATGTTTTGGAGGATCTTGGCAGCAGTTTTTACGAACGCCTATTTGAACATAGGCGATATAAAGCAATGTTAATCCGGCAAAGGAAGACAAAACTCTCCATGTGGTTACATGTAAAACAGGGTGGGGAAAAAAGAGTTGCAAGGTATTAGTATCACCTCCTCAACGTTTTGAGCTGATCTTGCAGATGCTTCTAAGAATAGCAGACCATGTTCTTTGGCAAACTGTTCTCCTTCCTCTTTGCTAACAGCTCTCTTTTGAGCAAGATCACATTTGTTCCCAACCAGCATAATACTCATGTTAGGATTTGCATGTTGCTGAGCATCTTCCAACCAGCTCGCCAAATGGTTAAATGTCTCTCTCCTGCAATCAAAAGAACAAGGATTCTGAATTTTGAGTGTAGAAAGATCAACACATGAAAAGCCTCAATGATAAAACTCTTCCAATCATTCCTTTTTTGTTGTCGGATAAAACTCTCAGAAATCGAGATTCTAAAACAACAAAGGTAACATATCATTTTTAGTAAGATTCTAAAATGGATGGTTAACTTAACATCCTACCAAAAGCAGAGCATTGCCAAATATCATAGCAAAGAACTTAACTCAGATCAAACGTAACTTCCCAAAACATGTATGTAACGATATATATATACATTGAAACTCCTCAAGATATGCCAAATTCCCAAGTCAGGCGAAAGAACACAAACCTGGTGATGTCATAAACCAGTAAAGCTCCAGCTGCTCCTCTGTAATATGATCTGGTGATGGATCTAAAAGACTCTTGCCCAGCCTAGAACATTATACGCTTGGTTAAATTTATAAACAACAACATCATACCAAACTTAAACCACAAGGCAGAAAAAACAATCCTAATCGATAAAATGAGACAAGTTCTTAGGAGCTAAAGAGAATCATACGGTGTCCCAAATTTGGAGTTTGACAGGACGTCCATCGACGGTGACCATCCGAGCACCAAACTCAACACCAATGGTGAGATCGTGGACTGGTTGAAACCTCTTGTCAGTAAATTGCAGAAGCAGACACGATTTTCCAACACCTAAAACAACGAAAACCCATGAAAATGACGAAGATATCGATCTAACCCAGAATATCAAAATAACAAATTGATCGGTGATGGGTCTTACTCACCAGTGTCTCCGATGATTATGTACTTAAAGAGGTAATCATATGACATGGCTTAATGAATTAAGGCAAGCTGTGAAAAATTGAGAGAGAAAGGAAGAAGAAATTGAGAGTACAAGTCACCGACGCACTTTTTTCTAATTTTATTTTCGAGGTTTCTCGATGAAGAAAGCTATATCTCTCTGTCAATCAAAACCAATCGAATTGAGAAAATTTGGTTTGGCTTGGTTTTATTTTATTCAAGTTGGCTCACATATCCGGTTAACCCTTTGATTAGAAATAAACATTCAGAAGGAATTCAACGTTAAACAAAGTAAGGAAAATTATGAAAATTGTAATTTTATATATATATCTAATATTACTAACTCACAAGTAATTTAAAAAAAAAACTGGTCGATTCTTTAATTTATTTATAATTTAAAATCTTTTTTTGTTTTTTGATTTTGTATACATAATTATTTACTTTTAATTTATTTGGAGAAAAACTTCCTATACCCACTAACTCACCTCTCCACATAATCTCACACATATTTTATCAGATCAAAAATTAATTTTCTTTTCTTCTCTAAATAATCTACACAGATTTTTTTACATCCAAACAGAACATTTTTCGTATTTACATCTTTTCTGTAAAAAATATATATCTTCAATCATTTATAGAAGGTAATGAAATTTATTTATTTTTTTTTAGTGACGCATGTAAATATTTTTATTCTATTTCATTTACTGATTCACATCTGTTTTTATATTGTAAATCAAGTGTTTATGATTGATTGTATAATTATGTCCTCGCCCAAAAAGTAATTCAATCTCCTATCCAAAAAAAAAAATTGTAATCAAGAGTTTAAATCAAAATTATTTCGCAGACACAGATAACTAGGTAAAGTGGATCGATCTCTAGTGTTATTCCTTTATCCATAAGCTGTAATCTTTGAGATTAAATGTTAATAAATTAACTAACAAAAAAAAGTAAAAACAATTTTTTTTACAAATTATTGATTTGTATTATATTTATTCATGTCTCTTCAACATGTTGAATTTGTTGCCATTAAAAGTGCAATATATATATATATATATATATATATATA